>JAOBBB020240532.1:0-11316 GCA_025331005.2 Zoanthus gigantus | reverse complement strand
CAAATTAAATTAGCGATGAAATCCTCTGATATTATAGCAAAACGGGGCTCATTACTATTTTGATCCGCCATCTTTTCGATCTCTACTAGTAGGCTATCACAAATAGACCTCTGGTAGAGTAGCCAATCAGAATGCAGGATGCGTGTTAGACCCTTAGTAGGTTTATACTAATTATCTCTATTACTTTCTCGACCCAGGTGGTGTTTCAAATGTCGTGAACCTTTTTTTTTCTTTTCAAGTGAAGAACTGTTGCTAATATTTTTTAAAGGAGAACTGAATGCTAAAACTAACCTATTTTTTAGAAAATATACTTATATGTATAAACTGATCTCACATGTTCTTCTTACTTAAGAAATAAAACATGTTCTCCGTGCCTTCATAGCCTGGTGAAAACAGAGGCGAACGTTTGGGAGAATTCGAGAGCAGATCAGTGAAAACCCGAGACGCAGTCGAGGATTTTCACCTGGTCGAGAATTCTCACAAACTTTGCCGAGGTTTTCAACAGGCTATGGAGGCACAAAAAACATGTTTTATTTCTTTTATAAAATTGTTATTTTCAGTCTTAACAAAGAGAAAGACGATATACAAAGCGCGTACTATAAATTCTTACAACTCTGAGCCACAGCCAACCATATTGCTCACGTCATTTTCATGCTTCGCAGCGCTATGAAAACACACTTGTAGACCAATCAAAACCCATGTACTATCCAAACTATTTTATAAACAACACCAGTGAAGACTTTTATTATCATTGTGTTTTGTACTTATATTTTTACACAACTGGCTAAGCATGACCGCATTAATTGCTGCTTTATTCCATTTTTGCACATGCTCGCTAAAGTTTTATAATTTATTCATTTTATCTACCATTTTAAGTCACTTTTGCATTTTTAACCATACATTTGAGAAAGGCAGGAGTACGCGCTGCCGAAAATTTATGGTACCAAAGTATTTTTAAAATAGATCAGTTTATATAAAGTATATTCAGTTTTAAAATGTATTCCACTGATCGCCCAAGTTACATAACCTAGTTTTGTTTGAATCTATTGGTATAGAAGATTAACTCTGTGGATTCTTTTTTTAAATTCTAAGTCGAATTACATTGAAAAATTCAATGTAGAGGTGAAGGAAAGTGTCAGAAAAGGCTCAATGCGGTAGTCGCTATTGAGATTGTCAGCGGTATTTAAATGATGGTACGACGTAGGTTACGATATTCAGAACTTACTGTATATGCTTCGAAATCTTGATATCTTTTGGCAATCTGTGTCTTGCGAAGTTTGTATGTCTTTTATAGTAGTCAAACGCTGCACAGAAAACCATGTTTTTCCTCTTTTTAATTTTACTAGTATCGTAACCTACGTCATAAACACCCGCTGACATCTCATATTGAGCCGCTGATCAAATCTTGTCGATTCGATACAAAACATCAAATTTTTCTGAACTGCTCGGCTAACAGCTTAAAAAAACTTCATATAGTTGTTCTGCTATGCCTAAATGTTCAAACGATGAAAAGTCAATTTTAGGGTTCAGTTCTCCTCCAACTCTGTACATAACCGAACGAGTGTCTTGCGATGTTTTGAAAGCTACAGACATCTAGCATATTCATGATAGCATTTACAACTCAATAACATCCAAATAAGCATATTGAATAAGCTTAAGAATGATTAAAACTGATTTATTTATCAAGTTAAAAAAAATTCTTTCCAATCAGGAACAAAGGTATGGAGCATATGGTAGGCAAAGGATGGCAGGATCTATTTGAAGTTGTCTTAACTAAAGCACGCAAGCCATCATTTTACAACCAAACTTATAGGCAAGTAAAACATTTCTCTCACAAACTAAATTTTTTACCCGGATAAAGGAACTTTTAACAAAATGATAGTTTTAACAGAACCGTTTTATCTGAATTGAAGTTGAATTCAGTTTTATTACACTTCAATATAAAAGAGACATAAAAGACATAACCTCCTTAGGGGGGGAAAAACATTTCAACCACAGTATTCGTTGTACATCTTGAGTGCCATCGGTGGATCCAATAAAATATTCTCATTTTAAATATACGAATATATTTTCTATTCTAGACATGTTTCGACATTGTCATAATGTCATCTTCAGTAGAATGTGAAAATCCGATACAATTTCAAATAGAAAAACCTAAAATGATTGACAGCTATATGCTTAACAATAATAATTGAACTTGTCATAAGAAATTAGTTTAACTATTATTGTTAAGCATATAGCTGTCAATGATTTTAGGTTTTTCTATTTAAAATTGTATCGGATTTTCACATTCTACTGAAGATGACATTGTGACAATGTCGAAACATGTCTAGAAAAAAAATTATATTCGTATATTTGAAGAGCTAGATCCTTTACGAGCCTAGGGGCCCATGGAGCCGGCGCTTATCTTAGTCTTTGACTCCCCCTGGATGGGACACTAATCCATCGCAGATTATCTCCCAGCAGATGCTGGTACTCATTTACCTTCCCCGGAAGGGTGGAAAGCTGAGTTGGCTTAGGCAGAAAAGAAGGTAGCACAAATAATCAAATTTCGGCACAGCCGGGATCGAACCGGTGACTTTCTGGTCAGAAGGCAGAGATCTTACCAACTGCGCCAACCATGCCCGCCTATATTTGAAGAAGTGTATTCTATCTTTGGTGCTTCTATGCTCTTATTCCCATTTTAATTTTCAGGCCGTTTCGGTGTTTGGATCCAACGCATGGTACTCCGAAGTGGCAAAAAGTCACACAGTTTGAGAAGGGGGAAGTGTATATTGAGGTAAGTTTAAGACTATAATATTAGCACCGTAAATGATCGATTAAGTGCCGCTACTAAATTAAGCGGATCTCTTGAAAAAGCGCCGCATCCATAACGATAATAGAGACCCTTTAGATCCAGGTACAAGTGCGAGATTTCAAGCTTCTGCGTTTGTTTAAGCAAACTCTTTGTCGAAAAAACGAGATTTCAAGCAAAAGTCTAATCTCATTCCAAGATGTACTCGCGTGCTTCACGGCGCTAGTAAGACGTCTGGTAAAATCCATTTTAAAGTATGCCAGATTTATGGCGTATTAAGTAATTGCGCATGCGTGGAATGTTAGGAGATAAAATGGCGGCGTACTTGGAAGCCAGAAACGAAGCTTTTGAGTCTGCCGTCAGTTACTCCCTGAAAAAGCTTAAAAAACTTGCTCTAAAGTTAAAAACGAAACAGCGATAGGCTTTAGAGGCTCTTGTGATTCAGAAAAAAGATGTAGTTTGGCTGTGCTAATTGAAGCAGAGCAACCAATCAGAAATCAGATCGAAATGGATTTTACCAGATGTGTGTCTCGCCCGGATAAGCAAAGAAGAGAAACAATCTGGGAACGAGGTTAGCAAAGTCGTCCTCTAGACAACAAATTTGCTTTAAAAATCACGCGCGCTTGAAATCTCGTAGTTGTAAGTACTCTTACTGGGATCTAAAGGTCTCAATAGTTTCCTAAGCGCTGCTGTCAAATTAGCAGCGCACTTCTATTTGAGATTTAATGTGTGAAATGTGTTGTAACACGATTGAGAAAGGCCGATCATTGTCAGTTTATCATTGACAGATTTAAAGTTCAACTGTGCCATAGTTTTTACAACAGGCCTACATGAAAGCCCTACATCATATGTAGATAAATGCTTACGGTTAGGATATCATTACTGCCTGAACCTTTTCAGTATAACAACCGGAATCCGATGTTGAAGACGCCAATGACTCAATCAAGGTCTTAGCTAGTGACGAAGAAACTGATAAGGACAAGGACATTGATTGAAATGAGATAGTTTAAATACGTGAATAGAACGAGTCATATCAATTGCAAACAATAGCACAAAGGCGCTACTTTAATGGCAACTGTGTCATCACGTTGCTACGTGACAATCATGCAAAACACGCATGGAAAAGCTTGCAAGCAGTCACTTCAAAGCCCGCAATCCTGTTGGGTTCCGGGCAATCACATCTTTCACTAGAGCATGTGAGTGACATTTGAGGAGCATAGGTTTTGAATTTTGAACGTCTGGGGCTTAAAAATTGTTAAAAAGGTCTTAAAACTTGCAAGAACCCTGTTTTACCCACTTTCAAACTAAGTGCCGTTAAAGGTCGAACCAGCGTTGCTCTTAAATATACCGCAATAACATGGAATAACATGGAATAAAAACGCCCCGGCATTTGATTCATCATTTACAGTAATTTTATAATAATGATTATAACAATAATGATAATATTTATGATAATACTAATATATTTACCAAGTGACTGCTATAAGGGTGACAGCTGCAAACAAAATCTTACGCTAATTTAAGTTTATGAGAATATTTATATAATGTATTGCTAAACCTGCATCCTTTCCTAACTTGTTAATTAACACCTGGTCAATCACTATGTACCAGTTGTTATTATTATAAATTTTATTATTATTATTATTATTATTATTATTATTATTATTATTATCATCATCATCATCATCATCATCATCTTCGTCATCATCATCATCATCAATATTGTTATTATAATTGTTATTTTATTATTTTCGTCTACGTAGTTCTGATCGTGATTATGCCTCTTTTCGTTGAAGCAGTTAGAGTTTTAAAATTTAATCATGCATTTTTGACCCTTGTATATAAATACCTCTTATTAACCAAGTGCGAGGTCCGTACCGTAAGTTACAGGCCCGAGGTTTTTGCATTCTTATGACCCAAGTGCGAAGCTCGCGGGCAATGAAGAAAACACTCAAGTCCGGAACTTACTTTACGGATCGAGCAACGAGGTTAACAAGATATTTATTATATGGTTTTTTGAAGAACCTTCTGGAGACGAACCCAACCGTTTACACGTAGCGAAGTCATAAATATTGGATACTAAACAATAGTTATGTTACAAAGTTTTTCTCTGCTGAGACCGAGGCCAAACGGTTCAAAGTTCAATGCACCTCATTCAAAAATTGTCAGATGTAAAAATTGTAATTTTAAGAAAATTTTCATTTTTACAATAACAAAAACAGGGAAATCTGTACTGAAAAAAATGTTCAGAAGTTCATTGCTGTTGGTTTCGCCCCGGCAGAGTTCATCGATTTGGAGCGCTTTCTGAACTAGCGGCAACAATCCAGGCACCGCCAACAAATAGGCAGATTGCATGTTCGGTGTTTTGACATGGAACACACGTACAAATATTCATTTATTAATCAATTATCAATTGAAGGATTTGACCCCTAAAAATTTCTCTAACAGAATTCTTGTATTTGTACTACTTTCTACGTTTAAACTGGAGGTTCGCCATTGAACAATTACTGTGCGGCTTTCTGGTTCATTCATGACTGCTCGGTTAACAGTTTGTCTTGATGTGAAGTTGAAATTGACTAGTATGCGGTTAAAATGTAAATATTTTTGGCAACTGATTAGATTAGATACTTAAGTTTGTTTTCTTGATAAATCGTTGGTCCTTTTCTGAAAACTATTCAACGTGTCAGATTCGTCTTGCTTCGCCGCCATCTTGTTAACTAATGTTGTGAAGAAGAGACAGAAGTTTGCTAAGTTCCTAGCTAGGTAGGTTATTGACTTAAAAAAAACACTTGTTTTCTTGTTGCCGTAGACTGTACTTTTTTCAATCAGATTATGTCTTTGTGGTTGTGCCTTTTAAATGTTCGTTTAAATAATCTTGTCGGATTTACTGACTTGAGACAAATTTGAATCTACTTCTATGTCGTTTCCTTTGCCGTTTAGTTGGTAATGATTAATTCAAATATAATTTATAAGTTTGGCGTTTTTGTCGCAGCTGTTGTAAACTCTTTAAACATCGTTTTGCTGAAAATTTTCCTTGATCCGCTTTTAAACGATTATTCATGTGACAGAGTGATTTTTTTTTAGGATTTGTTGCTTCTTTCAAAATCAAAACAAGCACAAAGGTTTTGAGAGGTCCGTAACGGGGTCCGTACCCTAAGTTACAGACCTCGAACTGACCAATCAGAGCACGCAGAATTAGTCGGCCATATAATAATATCAGTTATTGACCTGTTCGTAATCGTCTATGTCAGTTTGGTTAGTTATTGACCTGTTCGTAATCGTCTATGTCAGTTATTGACCTGTTCGTAATCTTCTATGCCAG
Source organism: Zoanthus gigantus (assembly GCA_025331005.2). Classification (NCBI taxonomy): domain Eukaryota; kingdom Metazoa; phylum Cnidaria; class Anthozoa; order Zoantharia; family Zoanthidae; genus Zoanthus; species Zoanthus gigantus. The sequence continues at coordinate 5,200 of JAOBBB020240532.1, read as the reverse complement.
TTATTGACCTGTTCGTAATCGTCTATGTCAGTTATTGACCTGTTCGTAATCGTCTATGTCAGTTATTGACCTGTTCGTAATCGTCTTTTTCAGTTTGGTCAGTTATTGACCTGTTCGTAATCGTCTATGTCAGTTATTGACCTGTTTTGTAATCGTCTATGATCCTAGGGCAATGTGGAGCAGTTTATCAGATTTACGGGATGGTACGGGCCAACGGTGTTGTACCTTGGGGACCACGTGTACAGTGATCTGAGGGTAGGGACGGCAGCCATTGTTTTAAAGCCTCGTCTACACGAGCAATTATTATGTGACAAGTTTTATTTGACAATTTTTATTTGCTGGGGTAAGCCTCGTCTACACGAGCAATTTTTATGTGACAAGTTTTATTTGACAATTTTTATTTGCTGGGGTAAGCCCCTTCTACACGAGCAATTTTTATTTGAAAACAAAAGATTGGACACTGGGATCTACGGATAACACAAAAAATTGCCAATTTTATGTGTTGTCTCTTCTACACGGACAATTTTCTGTATGTGACAATTTTTATTTGCTACATAAAAACTAACACGCCAGTTTTTCAGCAAATATAATTGCCATACAAAAATTGGTCAATTTTGTTCATCGACATGAGCAAATAAAAATTCAGTGTCACATGAAAGTTGCTCGTGTAGACGGGGCTTAAGATATTGGATGAATAGTTTTCAAGATTAAAGGCATCCTGTGGATACTTCCTCGGTTTAATACGACAAACATGATTGGCTAATACCACGAACGACCAAGAATTGACTCGATATTACTCAGCGACTTTTAATCGATTATATCAGAAGTGACATGATTGGCAAAATAGCTTTCTATAGTTACTCTTTTTTCTTTTATGACCATTCGAATGCCGTGGATTCTCTATACTTGCAAAAACTTTTGAAACGAATCGGCGAGTAAGTAAAGCCCTTGGTTTAATCAACTCTATGGTTGGAAAGTTTGATCATCGCCATAGGGAAAACTAAATGCTGACGTTTTGAACGATAGTTCTTCATCAGAGCAATTGTTATTTAATCAACTCTAGGTTGAAAAGTTTGATCATCGTCGTAAGAAAAGCACAAAGTTGACGTTTTGAGCGTTTGCCCTATGTCGTAAAAGCAATTGTAATTTAATTAACTCCATGGTTGAAAAGTTTGTTCATCGCCACAAGGAAAGCTAAATGCTGAGGTTTCGAGCGTTATCCCTACGCCTTAGCAATTGTAATTTAATCAATTCTAGGTTAAAATGTTTGATCAACGCTGTATAGGCAAAGCACAAAGCTAACCTTTCTAGCTTTAGCCGTTAGTCAGAGCAATTTAGATGTTGAGAAAATAAAAAGTTTTCATTGCGAAATTTAATGCAATCATTGCTAATAGAGATAAAGGCGACGGGCAGTGATTGGTGAAAATTTATATAGGGACTGTGGACATACCTTTGTTCTTTTCATTTTAAGAAATATTTAATTTCTCTTTTTGAATACTATGCAATTCAGAATATTTTGTGGTATGTTAAAAGATAGACTATTAACAATAAAAGATTAATAGAGTGCGTTCGACAGTAGAAAGATTTTCTATTATTTGTAATATATTAATTTGAACATATAAACCTAGATTGATAAAGGAATGGAATTCGCTGTGAGCTGAAGTGAAAAGTTTTTTCCCTAGAAAACATATCCACAAGTTTTTGACGTTGTGATAAACAGCTCCTCTCGTATTTCTGCACAATAAATCAAAACCTTTACTCGATCCCATAAAGGATAAGACCAAAGGGAAAAAAAGAAGAAAATGCGATAATTACAGATCTTCTCTTATGTTCAGTTCATAAGGTTCAGTAGTATTGGCTTTGAAGATGAGATGTGCTTCCCGAGCCTTGCGGACCGCATCTCTATAGACCCTATGCAAAAATGGGGGAGGTTTTAATATTCTTTTGTCTACATTCAAATTAGCCCTACTAGCCTCGTTCCTGAGTTAAACTTTCAAAAGAATATCTTACCTTAAACGAGGCTAGTAGGGCTAATTTGGATGTAGACAAAAGGATATTAAAATCGTCTCCATTTTTGCATAGGGTCTATTACTAAGGATTTTTTCAATGGAGATTAGTTGAATATCAGAAGAGTGATTAGGGGTTAGCAAGAAATGTTTTTAAAAATGTTCGTGACAGCTACATTTAAACAGCTTATTTTCCGTTTCAGGATCCAGTTTTGAAGCATGGATGGAGATCAGGTGCTATTATTCCTGAACTAGAGGCAAGTTCTGTTTCACGAATAAAGACATTTGGATTTCTTCTAAACTAATGTTTGTACATAACAAAGAAGTTCAAATTCTAATTTTGTTATAGCAAAATCGAATAAGCACCTTTCAAAACTTGCAATAAAATAGCCATTTAAATGAGCTTAAGTATAGATAGCACAAACTTGATTTAAACATCTTAAAGCCAATATATTGGCACTATGCATGGCACTATTGTAAAGTCTTTTTTTTTTTAATATCGCGCGATGTGATGGATGCGGTCCTCAGCACTGCTCATGAGGAACAGCGGACCTTCGGTGTTTTAAGTTTTAAATTTCTATTAAGATAGCTTGTAACCTTAAACAAAACGAAAATTATTTGTTCCGTGACCGCTAAAAATACCGTTTGTTGCCTGTGGTGTGAAGAACTCGCCTGTGATTGGTTACAACACAAACATTCCAGACATATTTCAGGTGTTCACGCTTTTATAAGCACAGCTGTAACCAACTTACCAAAACAGTTTTAAGACCCTGATGAAAATTATGCTGTATATCTGTGATAAACAAGTTTCACGAGAAAATTAGTTATGGTCCTGAGTATATATGTACCTGCTGTGATCAACTGTGGTACAAATCATCAATTACTAAATGCAATGCAGACAGTTATAGCAAATGCCAACAAGACATTGTTCAGTATTGTATTACTGGACTAAAAATTGTTGACAATACTGAATGGATTTGTAATACTTGTAATTTAAGTATGAAAGACGGTAAACTGCCTCAGTGTTCAAAAGCAAATGGTATGGGTTTCCCAGATGAACCATCAGTGCTTGATTTGACCCCACTAAAGGAAAGGCTGATATCACCACGAATTCCATTTATGCAAATCCGTGAGGAGGCAAGCTAAAAAAGTTGGCCTTCAAAGCAGGGGATATAGGCTAAAAAATAAGCTCTGAATGGGCAGTCACCCCCAGATGATTACTATAAAGTGTACTATAATGGTACGAATAATGAAGCGAGGTATCCCATCACCCTAAATACCATTTCTTATTCGCACTATCATAATCCTCATTCATAAAAACATTCCAGTACCCCATTACAATTTTATCAAAATCATTCTTTTCTTTCCCTTTTGGTTCAGATGACCAGCAATAACAGGCACAATGAAAATTTTCCATTACAAGAATGAGCTGGCTCACAGGGCCCTTTGACGTGAATATGCAATTCATCCTTACCGTCTGCAATGTATTCCTAATAAAACATTTATATTTACATTACAAAAATCATGAATATATAATTTGTTGTCAAGAAACCGTCAGTCAACCGTTAGAATTTTTATCAGTTACTTATTGACACAAAAGATCTGTTTTGTCACAAATTTTCATTAGTTGCAAATAAGGCTACATTTTGTTTACTTTGGCAACATGAAAATTACCAGCTAGGGTGTGGGCGGGCATAAACTTTTCTATACGCCTGACTTCTCCTTTTTACGAATTTTGTACAATGGCTTTTACACGCTTTTTGAGGAGCGTTTTCGAAAAAGATTCCTTCTAAAAATTCAGCTATGCTTTCAGAAAGCGACTATCGCATCATTGTTAATTCATACTACTGAGTACTACTGTAAAAGTTTTGTGTCGGTTACTATAATTTTTATTTAGAAAAAAGTTTTTTCAAACTAATCTTCATTTGAAATTAGTTGACATTTCATCAAGTTCTCGCTAAGCTTTGATTGAAAGTTACAAGGTAGAGCTACTTAAAAAATGATGAACATTTTAGTCGCTATATAAAAGAAGACTTAAGAATATCTGGCAGTAGTAGAGAGTTGCTGAAGATGGGACAGGGAATAAAAGACTGAACGTAAGTGTGAAGTTTTGTCTTCGTCTTGATTTTTGAATATTAATTGCTACAAGAAAACCAATAAACCTGGAGGTTTATCGAAGATTAGCTTAATATTTTAGCCTATCAACTACTATCTTCTAATGAAACCCTTCTTAGCAACAGGCTCAAAAGTTGAGAAATTTTGTCAATTGTTTTTTGTCAACATTTGTGATCTGCGAAAACTTCAACTACTCACGCACAAAGGCTCTTGCACAGGTAGCCCAATTTGAGCCCTCACGGAATCTATACTTAATCGGTGAGAAATGGGAAATTCAGTTTTTGAAATTTTTTATTTTAATCAATTGTCCAATTCTGTTTAAGGTATTTATATTAAATTATTTTTTACCTTATGTAATAAATTATGTACGAAAAATTCAACATCAAGTTTGTTGGTGCTAAAGTTTGTAATAGTCTTGATGAAGATCTTAAAAATCTTAACAAAACCCTATTTAAAAGCGACTATCGCATTATTGTTAATTCATACAATATTACTTAGTAATAATTTCTAGTCCTGTATTCGGCTTAAAATATTTATGAATGCACAATCAAACTCGAATATCCACGACCTCGCTTTCAATAGTATGCAGAGGAAAGCCCTACTGCTCAGATTTTTGATTTTGATGATTCAATATCAAGTTATCTTCTTCAATGTTCAATGAAACACAAACTTCCAAATAGTAGAATTAAAATTGCCACCTGATTACACTCGGTACAGCTCCTTAAAGCCTGGTAATGGCGATGTAGCTAGAGACTTCGGACAGCCAAATGTTGCAAGAAATTGTAAACTCTATCCTGCTGCACCTCACGTTTTTTCGTCAACAGTACGACTAACCATCCGGAAAATATATATGTCTTCATTCCACATTAATATAATTTTAGGATTTACTCAGAAAAAAAAAAATTAACTTGTGCACTGTCTTATTCAATAAAGATTAAGAGAAGAGAAACACCCAGGTCATATGGTGCATCGCAGCCAGCAGCTCCTCTGTAGGATCCAGCGCCAGCGACATCATCAGGAGGAACCACTCTGGCCAGTTTCGGCCCCTTCTCCTCAACTGCATTCCAGTGTGGCGGGGC
>JAOBBB020240457.1:0-11316 GCA_025331005.2 Zoanthus gigantus | reverse complement strand
TGAAGGCGTTTGGGGGCCATACTTAGGGGTTTGCTTAGTATTGCAGCAAGTGGTTTGTGGTCGTTCTGCACAGTAATGGGCCTTCCATAAGTGTACTGGTCGAATCGCTCGAGACCATATAACACGGCTAGAGCCTCTTTCTCTATTTGCGCCCAATTGCGCTCAGATGAAGTTAATGCTCTCGATGCATATTCTATTGGATGACCATCTTGCATCAGAACTGCGCCAATTCCATGTTTACTGCTGTCTACCTGAATCACAACTTCCTTTGCAGCATCAAAATAAGCTAAGCAAGGAGATTTGGAGAGATTTGTTTTTAATTCGTTAAATGAATCTTCACACTCTTTGGACCAAATAAATGGAGTGTCTTTCCGCGTTAGGGCACGGATTGGTTCTAATGTTCCGGCGAGGTCAGGTAGGAATCTTGACATGTATTGGGCCATGCCACAGAGACGCTTTACACCTTCCACATCAGTGGGAGCTGGCATTTTGTGAATTGCTTCAACTTTGGTTTGGTCAACTTTTACGCCCTCTCTAGTAATTCTATGTCCGTGAAATGTAATTTCGGTTAGGCCAGTTTGCTGTTTATCCTTATTTAGTATAATATTCTTCTCAGCACATCTCTTCAACGTTTCTGCTAATTTCCGCTGGTTGTCTCTTTGTGCCTCAGCTTCAGTGGAGCCACATCCAACAATAATGATGTCATCAACAATATTGAATACACCTTCAAGGTCTTCTAGGGCTTCATCAATTTTTCTTTGAAATATTTCACTTGAAACTTTAAGACCAAAGGGGAGCCTTTTCCACATGTAGCGGCCAAAAGGGGTAATCATTGCAGTTAATTTGCTTGATGCTTCATCGAGGCGGACATGCCAATATGCTTCTTTCACATCAAGTTTACTGAAGACTTTAGCATCTTTGAGCTTAGGGAGTATATCGTCAAGGACTGGTAATTTGTAATGTTCTCGCTTAAGTGCGATATTCAAAGGCTGAGGATCTATGCATATACGTAGTTTGCCATTGGCTTTGTGTACAACAGCCATTTGACTAACCCAATCGGTTGGTTCAGTAAGTGGAGCTAAAACACCTTTCTCTACTAAATCGCTCAACTCTTTTTTAACTGCATCTTGAATTGCGATGGGAATTTTTCTGCACGGGAGGACTTTTGGTGGGACAGTTTCATCAATGCTGAGAGTGGCTTCACCCAGGTCGCCTAACTTTGGGGTTTTTACTTGAGAAATAAAGCATTCCTTGTTTATGGTTATGAAACCAAGTTCCTGAACTGTATTTAGTCCTAAGAGATTTGTAAGGCCATTTGGAACCACAATAAATTTCACATTGTTTTCTGTATTAGTATGGGGGTTTCTGACTTTTAAAACTGTCTCTCCAAGGGGTTTTAGGTTTGTCTTGTTCCACATATTTAATCGCACTGCAGTTGGGGAAACTTGAGTTTTTCTAACATACTTTTGACAGATTGTGTTGACATCGGCTGCACTGTCCAATTGGAATTTGATTTCACAATCATTTACGACTAATGTGGCAAGTATACTATTTTCTCTGTGATGTACAGCCATTAACCAATGATCATCAAAAGAATCTGGTTCTGACTGAGATACTGCATGTACTTTCTTAGTGCATTTAGACTTGAAATGATTGCGACCTTTACAATTGTTACATGTTTTACCCCAGGCTGGACATTTCTCTCTCTGTTTTTCGTGTTTGTAGCCACAGAATTTGCAAGTGATTTTCAAATTTTCAACTTTGGATGTGTTAGTCGTTAGCGGTTTCTTGCTATCATTTGTTTTATGCATAGGCTTTTGCATTACTTTATTAATTTTTGTAGGACTACCTGATAAATTACTGTTTTCTCTGAATTCTTTTACTTGTTTATTCGACTGTTCAAAAGCTCTACAAATTTTGATTGCTTTTTCGAGTGTCAAATTGTCCTCTCTGAGTAATAATTCTTGCAGCTTTCCAGTTACTGTAAAAACAATTTTGTCCCTCAACATTCTGTCTTTTTCTTGAAAGTTACACGAAACTGCTCTCGTTTTTAGCTCTGTAAGAAACTTATCAAACGGTTCTTCATACGGGATGTTCCAAAATCTGTGGGACTCGATTACTTCATTATCTCTCGGGTTACAATATCTTTCTAGTGCTTCTAATATTTTGTCGGGTTTGTTTTTGTCATCATTATCTGCCCACTCAAAATTATCGTATATTTCTAAAATATGAGGGCCTGCACAGTTTAAAATAATTGCAGTTTGTACCTTTTCATCTTTCTCAGTGGCGCCACTTGCGGCTAGGTAAACCTCTACTTGTCTTTTCCACCGCTTAAAATTTTCGGGAATGTTTCCTGTCACCACATCTAACTCAGGTGGGAGTCTGAAGTGTCCAAGTTCAGCCATTGCCATTCTTTTAAAATCCGGCCACTGCCACCATGTTGATAAGCCACTAACTCCAGTGAATAACACACATAACACAAGCAAACTAAACATGTCTTTTAATAGCCGCCATATTTACAAGCACATGGCATGAGCGGTTACACGATGTTCTTTAGGTGTGGTTACTAAGTTATCAACAGGGGTGCAGTGCTTTCCATTGACTAGTACATAAAAAATACACGTAAACTCTCTCAAAACAAGTGAAACAGTGTAAAATGGATGTAAATTAACTAAATTTGCAACCTGCAATCATGAAAACACTACTAAAAACTATTTACTATTTCGTTAGTTAAAGAACATAGAGCTTTGTTTATGAGGATAATCATGAACATAAAAATTTGTCTCGGAATACAAGCCCAATTAGTAACCGACTAAAACATGATTTGACCAAGACTGGGTTAATTGTTCTTATGTAGCTACCTCTGGTTTGGGCGTTTATAACGAGAAATCTTGGCCGCTACTGAATAACATCGAATACCAAAATACAACTTTTATTGAGCATGTAATATAAATTCTAAATGTAAACGCGGAATTTAAAATATTTTCCAATATATTATTTTCTTAAACTTTTCATAACTGCGGTACCTTTGCAAATGTTCCGGAGTATCTCCCATAAGGTATGGCAACATTATTCCTGCTGCTCCATCACTACATGTATTAGGCGAGAATACATCGGCAATTACAGTAACTCCAATGTTTGGATTTTTATTCTTGATGCAAAGCGCCGTAGAAAAACCACAGACTCCTGCACCTACCACTGCAACACTTACCGCCATTTTGTATTACAGTACTTAAAAAATCAGTAAGCCGAGAAAACTTCTCCCCAGTCTTGTTCGCTCGTTTCCACTTCAAACTGAAGTGACGTCAACGAAATCTTCGGCGATCTGAAACCTCGTACCCAGCCTGGGTACGAGGTTGTTGCAACCATTTTTAGCAACCTCTTACCCAGGCCCATTTCGTTGGCGTAGTGATGTCGTCAATAAAATGAGACTGGATACGAGCTTGGATCTTTTCCACCATCAATTAAAACTTCCATCCCCCGTCCTCGGGCCAGGATCGGGGATAATGGGGGAATGGACGTTCTATTGAACAAAATTGTTGCCTATGGGAGTGCGATTATTGACAACTATTGAGCCCCCACCTTGACATGTCGGGGCCAACGTGGGGACTTTGACATGCAACGAGGAAACTAGTAAATAACCATTTTAATAGATTTGCTGCAAACTCAGGCTAACTTTCCTTGTCCATGCTGAGAAACAACTTTTTGATTGATCTTCATTGATAATTGGTTGTCATTTTTAATGTTTTATCATTAATTATTCCAACAAAATTTTTAACAACGAGAGGACTGCATACCATCGCCAATGTTGAATTTACGATTACAAACGAAGTCAAACTTCAACTCTCACTATCTCCTTTGTTTTAATAAAATTATATGCTCAGTTGGTGTATAAAATCAGTGGGAACGAATTAAAGATTAGAGGGAGAAGGTGAGAAGGAAAAACTTGGAGCCTGCTCTGGTCGGCCGGTTTTGGCCGGTTCTGGAGAAAGGGAACATTTTTTACTGGCCGGTTTTGGTCGGTTAAAGTGTTTTCCCTGTTTTTATTGGGAAAGTTGCTTTGAATATTTGAAATGAAATTAAAAGTCAGCATTATTGCGGGTAAAAGTTTCTTTAACTTGAAGCACTGCAAAGCTTAAGCTAGCACAACATTCAGCAACCATAAACCGCTAGTCCCATATTATAGAGGTAATTTGCTTCGATTTTGCAAACTAAAAATTTAGCTACACGAGCACACCAAGGGTGCCTTTGATTTGAAGAGCTTTAATTGTTAGAAACTTTTGCCATGGTACCCAGACCCTGGGGGATATGACGCTATTTGACGCGTTTTGACTAAAAATTTGGTCCTAAGGGGCGGGGATTTTGCTCACATTTGACAGACTATGACAAATCCCCCACCCCTGACCCGAGAAGAGCGCATTAGCACCAATATTAAAATATGTTTTAAACCCGTGACTTCCTGATGAAGCTTAGGATTTTTATAAATATGCTAGTGATTATGTAAAAATTATCAAGGAATGGGCTGCTTTGCTTAAATTATTGTATATTTTATAAATAGCAAAAGTTATACAGTGTAGCTGTACTAACCCCGATTAGTCGGTCACGCGACACTTCCTACCCCAGTCCCCTTCCCTGCGGGGAAACATTGCAAGACTGCATTGAAACTTGGCTGTGTAAGAGACTATATTTCACCCTATGATTCCAAGACAAGTGCCTCCAACTGTTTTTCTCTTTACCGGAATGCTTTCCAAAATGAGATAAGGAAACACGGACTTTCAGGCATTTAATATTCCAATAAAAATGAAAGTTAGATTTTCAGTTTACACAGAATATTTAAAATGTACTTTTTCAAGATTTTAAAGAGAACGGCTTTCCTTTTTGTTACCTCTGTCAACTGAAAAAGCCAAAATTATGTATTAGTAAACCTTGTTGTTGATGTTATTGTTTACCTCAGCTTTCGAAGAACATTATTTACGTTTTTGGTTACGTTACTGTTGTTGTTATTGTTTACCTCAGATTTCGAAGCCAATATATGCTTAACTTTATAGAAACTTGACTCGTGCAACAGGTCAGGAGAACAAGATACGGTGTTGTGCGGAAAATTGTTGTTAGACGAACAATTGATGGCGTCATTGTTTATTATTTTCTTCATCAGCAAACAAGCTTAGATAACGAATAAGTACACATAAATTAAATTCAATTCTAAAATTTTTGAAAAATTGGCAAGATAATAAAGTATTTCTTATTAAGGTATTGAGTCTATACATACACTTTCTAGACAGGTATATAGAACTTCGAAACTACTACAAACAGCTTGGCGACGAAAGCCCTATAATAACACCGTTCATTCGTTGTAAGTTGTCCATTACAACAAAGGAACAGTATTATCGGTCTTATAATTATGACTTATCGGTCCAATATTTCCAGATGAAGTTTGTCTTACGAAAAACTTTTAAAATGCAGAGCTTCTGTTTTCATATAACATTTTTTACATATGAGAAATTAGCAGAAAATATGGTAATTGTTTTGTTGAACAATTTAGGGATGTCTAATTGCTGGAGTGATAGTTGTAATCGCAGGAAAAACGAGTGTTACAAAATGTTTCCCAGAGAGGGAGGGGCTGTTAACTTCCTCCTCAATCAATGTTCTTGCTACTTTGCTGCTAGTCTCACTTCGAAGCCTGATCTCAAGTTGAGACGCCTGCAAATTATTGTTCCAATAAAACTATTTGTTAGTTACCTTATTACCTAAAACTCGCACGTCATGAATGATTAGAATATAATTATTATTTCGAGGGAATTTTCTGAACCGTCGTGGAATATGTTAAGTGGAAATTGAAATAAAAAGATGCCTTATTTGTAACTATTAACCTAGCTCAATGTCAACGAACCCAGGAAACGTGGGGTTCGTTCTTACAAAGTGGCTGCATACTGGATGATAATACGTGTTGGTAAACTGTCAGGGCTGTAAATAAAAGTCCCCGTGTATTCATCACGCCTTTGAATTATCTTGTCAACGTGTTTAACAACAATGTTGTAAGGTGTCACTCTGTATTTATGCACAAATTCTTCGTCACACCAATAACACTTTTTGGTGGCGTTTGGAAGTTCGCAAAGAGTGTATAGGTGTGGAGACATCCCAGAATTCCATTGATTATTCGTAATCGTTAGTCTCGGTGGATATGTGTCAATATTGCAAAGATTCTGGCAACAATTCTGCCAAGGGAAATTAGATGCAGACGCCTGACTATAGTAAAGTTGACATGGATAGTTTGTTTATCGGGCTGAGGTACATAAATTGGGTTGTGCATTGAAAATGGTAATACAGTTGATGCAGTGCAGTGGTAATACAGTTGATGCAGTGCAGTGCCCTGTTGATTCACCGAGGACTGAGGGCTGAGGTGGATACAGGTTGGGCACTGTAAACGCTGCTGAAACTGGTGCTGTACTTTGAGGGCCGTGAGCATTTGATGTCGGAGGAAATGGTGTGGCGTTGGCTTGTCGTTGCGGTGGAGCAATGCTGGCCAGTGATTGAGTCGGTGTGCTGTTTACAGTAAGTCTACGAGCCACCTTTTTTGAGACCTGTAAAAATAGCACAGTGTACTTCCTCTAATGCAGACACTTTTCGGACCAAACTTATTTTCCGCCTTAGCGGTGTCCGCCTCTTGCTAACGCGCTGGATATAAAGAACAATTTATCAATCACAAAATACTATTTTAAAAAGAATTAAGTGTTACAGTTAGCAAAGTCGCATTTGGAGTTCGGTTATTGTTAATGTTCCATTTTTATTTGTGTCAATTAGAGCGTAAATATTGTGTTGCAAAATAATCCATTAGAACAAAAATTAAATCAACAATGAGTAACACTAGTGTTAATTTACCTAATTATGCATCTCATGAGAATGATTAAAACATTGGATGATTTTATCAAATTGTTGAATTAGTCGTTCGTTTCCTTACATTTCTTTCTTTCTTTATCAGAAATAGATAGGAATAGCATCGTTTTTCGTAGATTCCCTCTTCACGATATGTATGGGAAATCCAGCTAGTACACCAACTAAACATATAAATGTACATATTTGCATTTATCTTTCTATTCTTTAAGTACAGACTGGTCTTTCAAAACTGCCACATCCTCAATGTTTACAGGCGCGGCAAATTCTTTTCTAAAAGACAGATATATAATCCAACTATACATCACATTTATTACATGAACAAACCTTTTTTTACAAATGCCGTGTTCTTCTTTCGTGGTCACCCATGGTCACTCGTATGATGTACTTTTGGAAGCGATCGCTTCATTGTTCCTTTGCTCACTTCACTGACATTTTTATCCTATATTTATAATTTATTTTTTTAATTTGTTTTACATTTTTAACCTATAACAATTTTCAAACTAAACATGTTTCGGCAAGTCTCTTGCCATCGTCAGTAATGAACTGCAAAGCTACAAGAAGTAAATTAGCATTTCAACCAAGTATATTATTTACTTCTTGTAGCTTTACAGTTCACTACTAACGATGGCAAAAGACTTGCCGAAACATGTTTAGTTTGAAAACTGTTATATTTTTTTTTGAGATGTGTTGTTAGTTTGTTATTATCTAGACATTTGTAAACCTTAAGAAAAGGGAAGTCTCCTTTAACTTTCAGAAAAAAATCCTGTTAATCATCTCATTCGAGTTATGTTTATCTTCCAAACTTTTATTACAGTATTTGACCGACTACGCCCCCAACCCTCCCCCCACAGCAGTCAGCAGTAAAAATTTCTCAGGGAAACATGTTCATGGACCCCCTAGATTTCTTGCGCCTTCCCCGCTTGAAGACTCCCTGCCCTTCAGTTGACTCCCTCTTAAAAAATCCTGGTGACGCCTATGGCAGCAGTTGACAAAATAACAAATTTCAGTTCACAAACAAATACACAAAAAAACACACATTTATCTTTAAGAATAATGCATCCTGATACACTGGATTAGTTCGCAATGTTTATCTCACTACCAAAAATGCCTAACTGTACTATTGCGGAATGATATTTCCAAACTACTTGTGCCAATAGTGCTAACAAAGTACTGGTGGTAACTATTTTAATGTTTCATTGACCCTCAGAGTCTTTTCTCACGCGGCAGACGCTATTATGCGTTAACAGTCAACTCAACACTATAAGTCAGTTAAACATGTTACGAAAAGCGCTGAACGCCATTGAAAGTGCAAGCAAAGTGATATGGATCGGAACAGTGTGGGCAGCGGTATTTTCTGGAGCCTCCTCTGAATTTTCGCTCGGAACAGAATACCCGCTTACAGTGGGATCATAAAAGGAGATATTTCGAAACTTAGGGATATGATATGTAAACATGATCATATTTCTTTTCTCTTCAACCTTGGGGTACCCATCGGTCATGTTGATCCACTTGCCATCGATTTTAATCTAAGTGTTAAAGATAAAAATATCACTTAATATCAATATGTTCACTTTGATTCAACCCATCATACAAAACCAGGCTTCATTAAGAAACGAATTCTGCTACACATATTTTAAAATGAAAAACAAACATCTCAATTAACACTTTAACACATACAGCATTCACTTTTTAGAGCTGATTCAAGAAAATTTTACATTTCAGTGACGGAGAAGATTAGAATTGACTTTGTAAAAAACTCTAAATTTAATTTTTGAAAATCCTGACACAGTTTTGGAGTTCATTGTATAAACTACCATAGAGCCAAGTTTTGTAGCTGACCGAGTTGTAACTTTTTACATAGCCGCAAGTAGTGTTAAAACACCGACAATTTTTTTTTTATTACTTCTGGTAAAACTTTCACTTGAAATATTTCACAGATGCCTTTACAGACATAGTGTAAGCTTATTTGTCATGAAAAAAAACTTGTGTACTTTTTCTGTTAAAAGCAAAAGCTCTCTTGACTTTGTTAAATGATACTATAAACAAAAACATTTAAACGGGCATACAGTTTAATTACGAAAAGACATACGAGAAGAATTGTCATAGTTGTTAACAAATATTTCGGCCGCACTCCAACAAAAACTCAAAGTCTAAGCCTTAGGGCAAGGTTGGGCCAGTGCGTACAAGCCGACACATGTAACCTGCCACACTAGAAGTACGTTCATAACCTTGTTCTGAAATTAAACCATAGAGCTTAATGACCTTGTTCTCGTGGCGAAAATGACCTTAGTTGTCGGTGTCGACTTTAATCACTCACAAAATGCTGTTGGCTCGGTAATGTTAGCAAATTTATACTAGTAGGCTATAACTTTGGGCGTCGGGCGGCCATTTTGAAGTTTGGGGCGTAGATTCTTATTAGTTTCCTCGTCTCAAAAACATATTTTTGTAATTGCATCATATATACTTGTAAAGATACCGTATTTCTGGTATGCACCGGCCACTTTGAACGCTATCAAAGTATACCGTAATCTTACTGATGTTTACCTGATGTGAGAGGTCCATAGTTGAATTGTCTCCAATATCAAAACTTTCAAGATGTTCCTTTCCACGCTTGCTAGATTTTTTATGCTTTCTTTTCTGAGGCCTTTTTTTGCTCTTGACGGTGATGGTAAAAAAGAGGTTTTCTCCAATTTTTTGTCGGCCGCGTGATTGACAAGTATCACCGTTAGGGCCACAAAATTGCCAGTCTTCAACCTGGGGTTAAATTATAAATTATCTTATTTTGAATCCTAAAATAAAACCCATAAAGAAGACTTTGTCCTCGATTTAAAGTACCACTAAACTGACCTTGTATATAAACAATTTTATAAATATACACCGTAGTGAAAATAATCTTAGAACTGACGTTTCGTACTGTAGTCATTCGTAGGAATGAATGTCTGGAAGATAAATAAAGAGGTGGTTATATAGTGAGGCAAAGCAAGATAAGGCAATGAGATAGGTACGTAAAAACAAAACGAAATAAAAGAATAGAGATGTGTAAGAAAAATAAAATGTTAAAAAGACAAAAAGGTTCAGGAACAACAGAAGGTTAATTGAACATGAAGCGTTCATTTATCCCGTGGGGATTAAGAGTACCAAAGCGTGAATGTTTTGCATTTCTTTAGTTTTGCGACAATCGTTGCAGCCGTTGATAAAAGATAGACGGAATCAGGCAACAAAATTAGAAATAAAGTGATTAGAAGAATTAAAATGCCGTGAGACAGGTTTAGAGAGATCGTTCTTACGTATGTCAAACGATACAATATATGACTGGTTGCAGCGAGAGCACTGAATGTAGTAAATAAAATTAGATGTTTGTGCAACTGACATAATCGGTGACATTAAGAGTAGACTTGTACCTCAATATATAGTACAACAGTGCAGTCAAACTCCATTGTTTTCTATTGTTAGAGTGGTAATCAGTGCTTACACCTCGCACTCTTTTAGTGTTTGTTCTCTAACATAATATCTGACGTTGCATTTTGTTTTATCGCAGTTGGTTTGTTTGATTATCATTTTCTCTGTTTGCAGCTCTAATTTTTAACTACACACAGAAGTGCAAATCATTTAGTTTTGCTTTCTTTTGCTGGTTTCTAGTTTCAAGTGCATTGGAAAATAGAATCTTTCAATAAATCTTCAACCACGTTACCCAATGTTCTCTTATAACGCTACTTTTAATAGCAGTAGCCACATACAGTCTTAGACTGCGTATCTTTTAAAAGGTTTATTTTGTCTTTTTTCCTTTCCGTCAATACGGAGTAAAAGTTTGAAGAGCAGGGTATAGGTGAATTCTTCATTAACCTTCAGAGATATAGCAAATAACATGCTGTTTAAAAATCAAAGGGCTAAATAATTAGGAGTAAGCAGCATCATAATAACATCTGTTTCAAACTTGCTCAACATTTAATTTCATTCTAAATATTCCGGTAGTATGTTTGTTTTGCTTACAGAAACACTACACGTTGTTTATAGCTTTGTGCTTTTGGGATTAAGTTGTTTATAATCCTTAAATTTTGTCTTGCTATACTTTTACAAATCTTGAAGACGCGATCATTTTTAATAATAAACAAAAATTACGTAAAAATTATGCGTAGTGAAATTACGGCAGGATAGTGACGATGTCGACGCGTAATGCTAAATCATGTAATCGATTTTAACCAATCGCGAGCACTGATCGATTTTGGACACTGAACAAAGATTCCTTATTAATTATGCATGTTATTACGCAGTTGTATACTGAAATTAAATGACTAATAATAATAATAATAATAATAATAATAATAATAAAAAGTTGATGAACGTTAAAATGTCGAGGAAAACTGGAATGCTTGATCTTTGAAATGCTGTTAATAAAAGAACTGAATCCGTCTCTTAACAAAC
>JAOBBB020240371.1:0-11317 GCA_025331005.2 Zoanthus gigantus | reverse complement strand
GTTCTTTCTGAATGTTACAACTAAATTAGTGATTTTACAAATCAAATTTTTTTGACGTCATCACTTTAGTACTCTATGCCCACCTTTAGTGCTAACCCACTGTTAAATTTTTAACCCATGGTCTTGTTTCCAAACTTACAAAGACGAATTTGAAACAACCTATATAGTTTTTTTCCTAGGAAAAGTTGAGCAGTACGTATTTTATAAAAACCATAATCTTTTCCTTAGAGAAATAATTGTCTTCGCCTAAAAATGTTACAATAGTACTGCGGATATACTCCTGACAGTAATTATTTCAAAAGTAACATTGGCATCTTCAAAAGTCAACACGTTGACTGAATATTAACTAAACATACAGTATATTTTAACTTATTGGCGTCAGAACTAGATTTACCATAGTTTTATAAACACTATTGAAATACTAAGTGAGCTTTCTTTGAGCTGCCAATGATATCTTCTGTGATGTTTAGCTTTCTCGTGTCTTCTTCCCCAACCTTACTCCAGGTCTTCTTTGACCTACCTACTGGCCTTCTACCTTCCAGTTATTCTCATCCCTACATCATTGATTTTATAAACATAGCCATCTTGTCATGAAAGTCAGGAATTTGCATATTTTCACTTCCATATGTTAAGATTGCATATTAAATGGGTCAGAAACTTTCAGTTCATATTAATTTTTGTGTACAAATACACACTTGTTGGCAACACAATATGAACTCGAAATTTCTCCGTCATTCATTGTGTTGCCTGCAACCAGTGCATGTGTGTATTTGTAAACAAACTACTCACACTGAAGTATATAACCCCTTCAGATTAATAATAATTATAATTTGTAACAATGCATTGTTGCAATTGATAATCTAATATCAATCAAAGATGAGAATAGTAGATTAATTAGAAAACAAAAGTCTCCACTGAAAAGTGCTATACAGTACAGTACATGCATTTCTTCTGAATTTGTGCTGTATTTGCAGTTCTTCTCAGATTCAGAGAGAATCATGACAGATACCCCCAGTCTGGTACAGTAGATGAAGACATCAAAGAACTAATTGCTTTAAGAGATGCTGTCCTAGATGAACTCAATTTTGATAGGGATCGGCTTGCAGATGAATTTGCTGGGTTTGTATTTCTAATAAAATTATTTCTATTACACATTATACTTGCTAAGAAAAAAGTTAATTTCTATTTTGTACAGTAGGTTGTATGAGTTTTGTTAAATTGTGTGGTTATTTGAATTTACTCTTCCATCATCTCTGGAGTTGTTACAAATAAGTATGTTAACTTCCAAAAATGGGACAAATTTTATTAAACTCACCCGTAATCCCTTGATCCTGTTTCCTGTCATCATGCATGAAACCTTTTGTGCAGGCAACACTGTTAAAAGTTAGAAACTTATGCAAAGGTTATGTTATTGTAAAAAGATGGTAACTGAAACTTTAACTTTTTCCACATAGGAGGTGCATATCAGAAATTAGCCCAGTATGTGCTGTTGTAGGAGGGATTGTTGCCCAGGAAATTATCAAGGTAAGCTTGCTTTTTTTTATTTTTTAATTATTTTATTTTTGATTTACAAAATTCACCAATGGGGGTAGGGATTAACCCACAGAGCATGACTCCAATAGGGCAGGCTTGGTTGGCACAATTGGTAAGATCTCTGCCCTCCAACCAGAGGGTCCTGGGTTCGATCCCGGCTCTGCCAAGATTTGAATCTTTGTGTGACCTTCTTTTCCGCCTAAGCCAACTCAGCTTTCCATCCTCCCGGGGTAGGTAGATGAGTACCAGTGTCTGCTGGAAGCTAACCTGCGATGGATTAGTGTCCAATCCAAGGGGAGTCAAAGACTCTCATCTACTTAACACTACAGAAAATGGAGATACAGTAAGTGTCAGCTCTATGGGCCACCTGGCATGTAAAGGATTTAGCTGTAGATGACTCCAATAATGGTTCCCGAATGTGGAGATTAGTGAATAATAATTTATAGGAAACTTTTAAACCTTCAGGCTTTAACAACCAGATTAAATCCATAAATGAAAGAAAAAATCAATAAATACCATGTATGTAATATTATTGTTCCGGTGATGTACACTATAATTATAATTTTTTTATATTGCACAATAACTTAACTTTTCACCTTAATTTAGACCTTTTAAAATAAGGTTTGATTTTTAAATAGGATTTATTGGTAATCTTTTCGAAAGGTCTACATATTAACAAATTGGTTATAAAATTATCTCAAAAAAAATTGACAAAAGTTTTGAAATTAAACATGTTTCGGCAAGTCATGGTAATAAGTTACAGGTAGGAGAGAACAATTTAGAATTTAGAAGCAGGGACCCAGCCAACCCTGTTGGAGAGAAAAACCAGACTTTTTAAGGAAGAATATATTAGTAAACAGTATCAAAAGCTTTTTATTTCTCAACAACCACCTTCAAAATGATTATAGCCCTAATTTAAATTTACGATGTCGTCTTTGAGCATGTATTTCTAGCCAATGCATAGAATAATTTTTTTTTTTTTCTCTTAGACCAACCAACCCTAAAAATTTCGATTTTTGTACTTCAAAAGCTGAAATCGGTGTGCCCTTTTGGCACCAGCTATTGCAACTTATTTTAAAATTACATTGTAGTGTTATATTCATCTACAGTCTAAATACTTTGTTTTGTTGTTTTTTAATGCAGGCTGTATCTGGGAAAGATGCTCCATTAAACAACTTCTTCTTTTTTGATGGTGTTGAAGGACATGGAACAGTGGAATGTTTCACACTAGAGTTGCTCTAAGTCAAACACTACCAATACCTCAATCATAGAAGGATCTGTAGTTCTGACCTTCACCAAGGACAAACTTAATATTCACTATGTACGGGGTTACCAATAAGAATTGAAGTTGGCAGAGATATTCTGAAAGTAGACAGCATGTTTTATTTTATCTATTTTTTTTCTTAAAGTGTTTAAATTACATTTATCACTGCCAAAAATGTTCAAATAGCTGGTCAGCGGCACTTATTGACAACCCTGCTATGTATTTATGCTGCGTTGTACGCTCCCATTTCTATTGTACATTAATGATTAAAACTGAAGTAACTGAAATAACAGAAATAAATTATGTTTATATAATTATGTACCCCAAGAGTATGCTACATTAAAGATTGTTCAAAGTTGAATATTGGTAATAAGTAGTGGTTAAAGGGCATGTTATATTAAGCAAAAAATTTTCTCTGTGCCTTCATACCCTGGTGAAAACCAAGGCGAATGTTTGGGAGAATTATAGAGGAGATCAGTGAAAATACCTGCTTGAGAATTCGCAGGTTAGAAGTCATTATAAGCAGAGACATTAAGATCCAAGAATGAATACGAGTACAAGATTTCAAGTGTGCACACTTTTTCCAGCAAACTTGTGGAGAGGCTGACTTTTTGAAATCTTGTACTCCTACTCAGATCTAAGTCTCTATTAGTGACCTGTTAATGAATCTCATTCAAACAAGGCTACTATTGCTGCCAATAAACTGCAACAAATAATAAGGCATCTGCTAAACTACCACCTGTATGCTATCATATTTAGCAATAAAGATTTATTATTATTATATTATTAGATCCGCAGAACTTTCTTACAACTTTAAGTGATCATTATCCCATATTTAAAATATTGAAATGTCCAAAATCTGCCAAGACCAACATTGTATGCTAATAATTATATGTACATGGAATGAAGAGTGCATCACAACTTCCTTTCTGATTTAAAGAAAACTCAAAGTTTCCTTGAAACTATTGAAGTTGCATGTTAAGGAAATGCATTCAGCTTGGGAGTGCCTCTTAGAATTTTTACTTAGTTTTCACTTTCCTATTAAAAGAAAAAGACTCAGAAAGCAAATTTATGCATCTATGGTGTGACAGTTCTGTGCTGTCCACAAAGAGAGCTCAGGAGCATTCAACAAAGGTCATTACATCTTGTCTTACAAAAGACTGGGAAGAACAACTCCACAGACAAGTAATTAATACTAAAACAGAAATAATTAGAAAGTCTGTTTAGGATTGAAGGAAACAGTGGTTCAGATGGCAAAGGTGAATGGAGTGAGATGGTAAACAGACATAATTATGTTGAGGAGGGATGATGGGCATGTTTTGAGAGAAGTATTGGAGTTTGAAGTGAAGAGCAAGAGGAAGCAAGGACGACCAAGAAGACATGAAAGACGCAAGTGGAGAAGGTGGATGCCATGAATCAAGCGAGATGGAGATTGGGAGTTGGAGAGATTGCTGTTAGAGTGGGGTAAATCCAGCCACCCCCGTTTATGGGGATAAACCCAGATCATAATTGGACTGAATTGATTGATCTATTTAAGAAAAACTGTAATAAAATAGAGCAAGCCGAATACCTTACTTACTAAAACACATTTCATCAAGTCCTATCCAAGAGCTACAGTAGACTGAGTGCAAAATTATTACTGATACACGGTTCTCAGCAGAAGCCGGCAACCGGCGGAATTCTGCCCGTTGTACAGACGAAGGTAGCCGCCTGTAGTGGCTGTAAAGTTTCTCTTTGAGTTGTTCAAAACAAATTTTTGCATCAGTTTTCTGGTCAGCAAAGAAAATTGACTAAAAATGTAGCCGCCTGTTGATACATTTTTGCTGCCTGAAGAAATTTGTACTGAGAACCCTGCTGATAGATGGAATCAGATTTGTGACAAAGACAGGGCAGCCAAATTCGCCAAATCTCTACTTTACACAACTGCATTGTCATGTTGTCTGTTGTTGAACCTTCCCCTAGCCTAGCTGTGCAACCAATAATTCAACCACCATCTAAGATTTTCATGCTCAAAACTTTGTTTGAAGTGGATAATATTTATGTAAAACTAGGTAAACTTGAAAGCAATAAACTCTGGTAGCCTGCAGCCTTGTTTATTAACTAATTTAATAATAAATCATCAGTTTTTTAAATTAATGGTCACAATATGTATGCTTAAGAGTAAAAAAGTGTAATAATTATAAAATCTTTTACTGTAAAATTGATTAGGGACTTTATGCTTAGGATGGGAATGTGGACAACGATAGCTCATTTCTGGTTTGCTCTTTACTTTTTTGAGCTGGTACTGTAATTAGGGTTTTGTTTAATTGCTCTAACCTTTGTGAGCAGAAAACAATTAAATGTTTCTGAATTAAGCTAAATGAATGCTGAGAACACTTTTGTTAGTACATCCTTGTAGTCCCAACAACTTTAAATAAGGTCTTTCACACTCTAATTGTAGCAACAACTTCTTGCGGGTGCCAGCTTGATGCACTTCAGAGTGCAGTTATTGCATGTATTTACTATAATTGTTCTTTGTTGCAATCCTCATTCTTAAGGTCTCTCTTTAGTTACAAAATCACTATCTTGACTTTTTCTTTGGTTTTACACAATGGATGACTAAATCTTTGCATCATGTCATACATTTTACTCCATTTGAGCTTAATAATGAACAGTACCAGTCATTTAAAGTCTGTAGACTCCCCTATTTTTGCAGGGCATGGACATTGTTAACCTAGTTTTCACAAGGTTCAAATCTACAAGTGGTCAGACAATGCCCTTTATTTGACAGCTTCACAGTTGGCCTAGAGGATTAGAGCATGCAGTTCATTCCTATTTTTCCTCTTCAAAAAGGTGGAAGTCCATTGCCATTTTACCCCCACATGTGAAAGTGAGGCTTTCACTGTCATTACAGTGAGAGCGAAACCCCCACTATACCCTAAGGGGGGAGGGTCAGCAGCTTCTAAATGACTGGTATGTACAGTTGTCCTGGTGACAAGATTGTTACTATACATGTACACTATTAGTATGTATCAAGTTCATTCGCATAAATTTTTAACTAAAGTACTCAAGAGTTGATTTTGCCCTTTCCATCTCATGGAGAAAAGAATAAAACTGAGGAAGTGACATTTCCATGTAAACATCTTCATATTTACCACCACGGTCCACAACGAGTTTCAATTGCAAGAATGTGTTTCCCACAACTTTTAAGTCACTTGTTCCTGCAGTCACACCAAATTTCCACTCCATATCAACCAACTGATTACAGGAGAAAGTTTGACCAACAACTGAGCGAGACAATGCCACAAGATTAGCCTTCCATTTATTCATTGTATATGAGGACTTCTCTTCTGATAAACCTAGTGACAGAAAAACAAGCTTCATGAACAAAATTGAAATCCTAAAGTATTTATTATTAGTGAAGCTATCATACAAGACTAAGCTTTAGACATAGCATTTGATTCAGCATCAAAAGTGTAACCTCATATAAAGTTTACTTGAGTTTGACTCAATACAACAACAGCAAAAACAGAATTAATAGAGCCCAGTCTGAACACTGCCTGGCAGTATCAGACAACTCAACTTTGAAATTTGTTATGGAGTGAAGATTGGGACAGAATTGAGTGCCTAAGGTGTGAGATATCTAGGGCAGTCTGGGGGCATGCTCCTCCAGAATGTTTTTGATTTTTAGAGGATGAGAATTGCTAGTTCTGAGAAGAGTTTCAAGAGTTAAACTTTCTGTCTAAAAACATGTATTTGTTCATTTATAAATCAATGCAAAAAGTTTCTACAACACAATGATTTTTTTGTGAAGCTGGTTTTATTCCAAAGTGGCATTTTATGCACTTTTTAATACCTCCACTGTTTATTCAATATTTGCACTTTTCCCAAAATTAAAAAAAAAAAAAAACGCTCAGTGGTGAAATTTACATACAGTTGTGTGACAGCATGAGAGTGAATGTGAATGTGTTAGTCTCACACTCAATGCAGGAGAGTTAAAGAGGTCTGCAGTATGATGGTAGTAACTGGACACTGTCTGGAAACTTTCAAAATTCCTTTGAGTTGGTTATGTAGTTTACACAAATATGGCCAACATGTTCCTATCAACTTTCTTTATATTGTCATTGAAGTGAAAGATGTGTAGCCAGTCATCTATAAAAGTTGTTCATGGAAAATGATTAACAAAAGAAAAAAGGCAGAACCAGAAATCAGTTGATGGAAGCGCCCCAACCCACCCGGGTAAATGTTTAACATACTGTGCTTACGGCTTAGGGCAAACTTGGAGATTTACCTCGCTACTGCCCAAGTACAGTTGGAGCATTTTGTTTACCGTGCCAGAACAGAAGGATGGGGTTTACATCTTAAAGTGCATATGAAATGAAATTTTTTTAATATTTTAGATCTTAACAAAAAATTCATCAACTTGCAAACCTTATGACGTAGGCATTGCGGGCACGTGACCTTTTGACCGCGCTCAAAGTGGGTCAATTTTTTGGCGAGAATAACTCATTAAAAGGTCGTAAAACAAAGGCTTTTTAAAATTTTTCGAAAAATTTTTCGATGAATCTGATGTTTATGCATAATGAACAACTGATTTATGAAAAAAAAAATTTCGTTTCATATGCACTTTAAGAGGCGTTACACATCCTCTGTGATCGATAAGCCTATCTTAAATCAACAGGTCAACCATGTTATTCTAAAATTATTTTTGTAAGTTCTTTAATAAAACCGTGTAACTAGCATTTTTCGTTCATTATATAGCACTACAAAATAACTTTGTTGTACCCTACTGATGATGGCAAGGGACTTGCCGAAACATGTTTAGTTTCAAAACTTTTGTCATTTTTTTGCAAACCATCTTCATAAAAACTAAATATGCTTTAATTACGACCCTGATGAAAAGTTTCTTAAGACCAAGAACAGATTTGACTGAGCCTGTGATCTTAGTGTGGAGGTGGAAATACAAATTTTATCATCAAGTGTTGAAAACAATTTTATTGAGTGTGCACAGAAAACATGACCGGAACTTCTACAGGTGCTTCATCAGAAATCATAAATTGATCATGAATAATCATTTAACTTCACTGATATTATCAAATGAATAATAATAACCTTAGCTTGAATCGATTTGATGTTCTTAACAGCTAACATACCAATTTAGAACAATCTCCATTGATTCCATTTGATTTGTTGGTAATTCCAATCGTTCCTCTAAAGAACACCGAAGCTGCAGTTAATGGGAGCCGTGATGAGATGTGTGGCCGTCTGTTATACTCAAGCAATGAATGGGATCTCTCACTGTTACATGCCGATCCTTCTTCTTGTCTGGTAATGTCAAACTTGGAAGTACTTCTACTTAGCACAGCTGCATTACTCTACAGAACAGAGGATACGTATAACATTGTAACAAAACTGTAATAATGGAAAAGTAGAAGTCTTGAGTAACAAGTCAGTCGTTCACTTCAAGGTAGAATTCGGCAATTATTTTTGGATAATTATTTGATGACGCCATACAACCTTTAGCAAAAGAGTAAGCTTTACCTTACGTCGATAAAATTTGTATTATTTTACATAAAAAAAAACAAACTACCAATTATATAGAGAGGTAAGGTTTTAATATGCATTAGAAGACGATAGAAAAAAGATTGAGGTAATGCAATTTGAAGTTCAGACAAATGAAATTAAATAAGATATTGCCTGTGAGATAAAGTAAGGTATTCTAAAGTAATTAAGGGTTAATGACTGGATGTGAGTGATTTGTTTACTAACACACCATGACACAATGAACGAGAAATGTGAATAATGAACGAGCGAAGTCATTAACTTTTAATATGCAATCTGAGTTCACTGCATTGCAAGTCGTGATACATGACTTATTAAACGAACTTGAAGCAAGAGTTTGAACAAATAAGAAAATCTTTAAATTAAATAAGTACATAATTGAAATGGCGAAAGTTCAAATAGAACAAAATAGAAGTCACAAAAAGCTGTATTTGAAGACAGATTAATTAATAGAGCTTTTAAAAATTAACGCAAACAAGATAACTTCAGGAGCAAGTAGCGATGTATTCAGTGAAATTTGTCAAAAGCTGAATTAAATCGTAACAGAAATTTAGCAAATAACTTATTTTAGAATTTATGAGCATGACCTTTTGGAAGTAAGTTCAGTGTTTTAATATACATTAGAACTCAACCAGTATTTCAATTGTTTTCACTTTTCGTCGTCCCCGATTAAATACCGATCAAAAATCGCCATCTTGATCTTGTCACAACAAGTCAGTAATCTGCAAATTTTCGCTCCCAAGTGTTCACCACCATAAAAGAAACCAATTTAAACAATTATAAATCCGGCATTCAGTAAATCTGGTACAAAGTTGAATTTCATCTTACAAAAAATTAAACAGAAAAAGTGATCGAAATTTCTTGACGTGAGCCAAAAAGCCCGCCAAATTAAATAACTTGAGTGTATACTCTGATAAAAGAATAAATAACAAATAAATGACAACTTTTACTGCAGTAAAAGCTCAATAAAAATAATTTGATTCATATAAGAGACTCGGCCATAGTTATATCAAGAAACAAAGGTTATGATATATAAGCACAAGAACTTGCCGGTTAGTGACAGATCATAGTAAACCGAAATCACGTGAGCGATATTGACCAATTGCGCGTGCGGATTTTTTTTACAGTGAACGAAGGTTGCTCGTTAATTTAATTTACAAAAGGGTAATGTAAGATAAAGTAGGCTAAAATAATTAATAAGGGTTAGTGGTTGAAGTTTGTGGAGGCAGTATGGCTCAGTGGTCAGGGTGCTGGATTTGCATGCGGCTGTTCCGGATTCAAATCTCGCTCTGACCACTGTCTGGATTTGTCTTGGGTGATTCCTGAATCATATTAACCACGCTTTGTAAATAGCCAACTGGTTTGCTTCCTATCAGTTGGGGTTCAAATCTCGCTGTGACCACTTTCTGGATTTGTCTTGGGCGATCCCTGAGTCATGTCCACCACCCTTTATAAATAGCCAACTGGTTTGCCTCCAATCAGTTGGGGTTCAAATCCCACTCTAACCACTTTCTAGATTTGTCTTGCGTGATCCCTGAGTCATATTCACCACGCTTTGGTAATAGCCAACTGGTTTGCTTCCTATCAGTTGGGGTTTTTAATCGTGCCGTGTATGTGTCAGACTCGGAGAAATTAGCTTCACAGCTACTCCAAAATCCGAGTATTCATAAAGCTATTTATTGTTGTTGTTGCTGTTAGGAGATAAACCAGTTAGAATGCAGGTTATGCAATAGTCCTTTAGCTTATCAAACTAACAACAATTTTTATATAGCTAGTGGGTTTTCGACTCGAGGACGATCAAATTAGTTTGAAAATACAGCTCAAATGCCTTGACTGGACATTGAGGGCATCCAGGAATTTCTAATATACATCCGTTACCCAGGAAGTCAGATGGAGATCATTTTCTCGTAGATTTTTATCAAGTTCATTGAGCGTTTAATAAACATAAATTATCGTCTTCCAGTCGCGTCAACTTTCACAGCGAATGACTGTTTTGTTTGAAGTCGCAGATTTTCTCATCCCCGACGACACAGATGGAACATAATGTTAAACTATACAAACTTTTGTAGTTTAGCAGGATCAGGAGGCAATAAATTGCTGTAGGCCAACTGAATTTTCGCTAGGTCTTCTTTTGTTATTGCTTCTTTGTGGTCTACTTTGCCAAAACCGTGTCGTTTAAGATAAGCGACTTGAAAACTTTGTTAGACTTTGCAAATTCAACATCAGTAATAATATTCAATTCCCTAGCTCCAATAAAATATCTCTGGAGCATTTTTCTTCCTAGCATTAGCATAGAACTAGATTAGAATTTCATTGAGTTCTTGTTTTGTAGCTTGTTCAAAGTCAAATTCTCCCTCGGTTTCATCACAAAAGGCACGAGTCTTTTTCTACAAGGAGTTCTCCGATTTCATCTTCTGTAAGATGAGCAAAACGTTTCTTTGGGGCCTCCATTTTTGTATTTGAATGAAAACAGTGAAAATTGCAAAAACAAACTTTTAGAACGTGCGGCCACCAATTTTCCCGCGTGACAACAATGTTCACTGGTTGGTCAACAATTCTTGAGATGTCGACCAGCCGGGAAACATTTGATTTGAACTCATCCACGTGATCTTGATTTAGCCAATGACAGCATGAATTCGAGTCGAAAACACACTAGCTATGTAAAAATTGTTGTTAGTTTGACTATTGCATAACCTGCATTCTAACTGGTTTATCTCCTAACAGCAACAACAACAACAAATAGTTTTTGGAGTTTTTCGGATTTTGGAGTAGCTGTGAAGCTAATTTCTCCGAGTTTGAAACACACATGACACAATTAAAACTCCAGCTAATAGGAGGCAAACCAGTTGGCTACTTGCAAAGCGTGGTGAATA
The DNA here is from genome assembly GCA_025331005.2 of Zoanthus gigantus. Classification (NCBI taxonomy): domain Eukaryota; kingdom Metazoa; phylum Cnidaria; class Anthozoa; order Zoantharia; family Zoanthidae; genus Zoanthus; species Zoanthus gigantus. The sequence continues at coordinate 106 of JAOBBB020240371.1, read as the reverse complement.
TGATTCAGGGATAAGACATACATACATACATTTTATTGCTACTCCTTTAAAAAGGCTTTTCAGTAACAATTGAAATAAAAATACAATATAAATATATAATTAAAAC
>JAOBBB020240289.1:0-11317 GCA_025331005.2 Zoanthus gigantus | reverse complement strand
AACTATATTCAACCTCCCTATGAAAAGTACAGCAACTGTCAGAAAGCTGGTGTAATAAATGGAGTTGTTTAGAACCGCGGTTAATTAATCCTCGCTAACAGTACAGAAATGGACCTGGATTAAGCATCCCCTATGTTTAATAGGAAATGGACCTGGATTGAATATACCCTATGTTTACTATGAAATGGACCTAGATTGAACATACCGTATGTCTACCAGGAAATGGACCTCGATTAAACATACCCTGTGTTTAATAGGAAATGGACCTGGATTGAACATATCCTATGTTTAATAAGATATGGACCTGGATTGAACATACCCTATGTTTAATAGGAAATCGACCTGGATAGAGTATAACCTATGTTTAATAGGAAATGGCACTGGATGAAGCATACATTATGTTGGTCTGATGAAGCACTAGTGCTCGAAATGTCACCTTCCTACTTTACTTATGCCACAGTAAAAAAAATTTAAATTAGAATTTTCTAAATCACACGTCATACTCTGAGGAACAAAGGAAAAAATCTTAGGAAGCAGACGCTAGCATGGAAACTGAATGGAAAAACGCTTTTGGTGGAGTTAGAGATGGGTTAGACAAATTGGTACAGATAGTATCAGTTAAAAAGAGTGGCACGAAATAACAGGAAATCGAAATGCAAACTCAATGGCCTATAAAGCTAAATCCTTTACGAGCCAAGTGGCCCATGGAGCCAGAGCTTATCTCCAGTTTCTGTAGTGTTAAGCAGATGAGAGTCTTTGATTCCACCTGGATGGGACACTAATCCATCGCAGGTTAGCTTCCAGCAGAAGCTGGTACTCGTTTACCTACCCCAGAAGGATGGAAAGCTGAGTTAGCTTAGGCGGGAAAGAAAGTTGCACAAATCAGTTCAAATCTTGGCAGAGCCTGGGATCAAACTGGGGACCTTGTAGTTGAAAGGCAGAGATCTTACCAACTGCGCCAACAACGACTACCCCAATGGCCTATAAGCACACACGTTAATGGTGAATTAAAAACATACTATTGTATTATACGTACATGCTTGTTCTCCCTTTCTCTCCATTTGGTCAATTCTTGAGATGCCAACTGTTCAGGTGTCATACGAACTAAGCGGTCAGCAGTTGCCTCGCCAGAGAGCACATGAAAAGCTAAAACCTTAAATGAAAAAAATTCTCATCATCAAGTTGTCTACTATGAATGAACCAGGTTAGGATCTCGGAGTTTTTCCTAGTTCTTTTTGCTTTTATTTTAACATCATGTTATTGTTGTTTCGCCTTTAATATATTCACATTGGAGGTTGATTGGCTGCATCTTGGCATGTCTTAATGTGATAGTGCGTTGGCTGTGTAGCTGCGCAAAACAGACCCAGGAAATTGATCCTTGCTCACCATTGAGTCTCCAGTAGCTCAGTGGTTAGAGCATCCGACTAGATGAAGAAGGGCTGTGGCCTTAAATCCCATCTGGGACTCCATCCGAGTTTTCCTTGCATTTAATATCATGTTATTGTTGTTTTGTCTTTAAAAAGAACATCATATAAAAATGTATGATTTCAAAATGTGAAGTGAAGGTAGAAACAAGTTTGAAAGCAACATATTTGGTGCCTACAGATCAAGGTTTTGATGCCCTTTAATTATTTTATTCTCATTGCTTGGCTGTGTAACCGCGCGATGCAGTTCCAGTCTAACCCAGGAAACTGAGCCTTGCTCACCATTAAGTCTCCAGTAGCTCAGTGGTTAAAGCATCCGACTAAATCTAGAGGGACGTGGGCTTAAATCCCATCTGGGACTCGGATTTTTTTCTGATTTCTCCTTGCCCTTAATATCAAAATATTTATCTATAGAATATTAGGTCTTCTGGAGGCCAAATAAATGTTAAGAGTATCCACTGCAAAATGTCATTCAAGGTAAATGGTTTATAAAAAGGCACTAACAGATCAATAGGCTCTAGGTTAAAGTTCTTAGTGCAGCTCGGATGAAAAGGCTCTTGCCTGAAACGCCAACTTCTTACAATACCTGCACTGACAATTAAAACATTTCAACAGAGAACAATTTACATTGCTTGTTCCAAATACTCAGCAACTAGTTTGACCATATCAAGGCTATAAATCAAAGCTAAATAATAAAAAGCATCGGTGAGCAGGTAAATCACAAGATTTAATCAACTCTAAGTTGAAACGTTTAATTGTCAACGGAAGTGGAGTATACAGCTATTATTTTGATCGTTATTATTTTGTCACAGCAACTGAAGATTTAGGAAAATGAAGGGTTTATATAAGGAGATGTGTGCGTGAATAGAAAAAAACGGCGGACAGAATAAGTGCAAAATCAAAGGGAACTGTGAATGAGTCGTGGATACATTAAACTTGAATTATTTTGCAAATAGTTAAATTTCCTTTTACAGCAACACATATTTGGGCGTGACAGTTTTTAAAGGACTTGGAACTATTTTGAACGGATGGTATTGGGTGAAAAGTCATAAGATTTTATTTTGATTCTAAACTTTTAAAAAAGAAACTTTTTCATGTGAATTTTCTTCAACAGTTGCGTCATACAAGTTACTTTGTATTTGCTTCTCGAGTTGCTCGTTGCTGCATTTGCCATTAATTCGTTAAGTAAATAGAACAGTTCCGACATTAGTTCGGAAAATCGAAATCAGTTGGTCTCACGTTGAATTATCGATTTTGTTTACATCTGAGTGAGTGACAAATTTACATACCCTCTGACCCACAGCAATAGTTGCTCCTACGCTTCGCGTATCCACCACTAAAAACTGGACTAAACGTAAAAATTGTTTGTTTTTAAAACGTTTTCCGTTGACTTGACCATCATCAGGTTTAAAAAAGTGGGTATAAAGGATTACATTTAAATACATGTTCCAACAAAAAAAACTTTTATTTATTTCCTCTTGGGAACAAACGCAGTTCATCGTTAAAAAAATCTTCACTGAAAAATACATTACCCCAGCTTTTCAGTAAATGTTTATTCAAGCTCCTTCTACACATAATAACACAGGGGACCGTTTTTTCCTTCAACGGACAGTAGATGGCTGTGGAATGGGAAATCCACTGTCCCCAGTGATGGCCAATATTTTTGTTGTGCAAGTTGGAAGAAGAAGTAGTGACTCCCGTGGCCCCATCTTTCAACGATCGATACGTGGATGATTGTTTTACTAAAAGATTTAAATCCAAACCAGATACGCTGTTCGAGTCACTAAACACGTGTCATACAAAAATCGAATTTACTGTGGAAGAAAATCCGACGCACTTCCAGACACAGAATTCAGATATGAAGATGGATCGTTCTCCACATTCGTAAACAGAAAGCCCGGAAAACTCCCAAATCACTGGTCATCTCAAGTGACCCTAAGCAACAAAAGAAATGCCATTCTTACTGCCCTACACCGAGCTAAACGCATATCATCAAACCTAGCTGCGGAACTGAAAAACATCAGCTGCATTTTCCGAAAAGCTGGATATCCGTATGGTTCACCGAAAAAAGTATAAACGAATTTATTAATCTCAAGAAGACGAAACCATAATATACCGACACAAGAACGAAATGGATTCCAAAAAATTCCTCCGGAAATTGTCATCTTTCACGCAAGATCACTTCAAATTCAAAATCCTATGGCCAACACGTCAAGTAAAAACTTTACTGATTCAATTTAATGGACAAAGTATTTAAAGCACGTCGCAAATATTAGGGGCTTTTAGATACGAGGACGTAAACAGCGACGGGAACGGCAAAGAACAATAGCCTTAACCAATGAAACAAAAGTTGCACGTTGGAATGTAGCATGCTGACTGCCTGCTACTGTCGTCTTCTCTGATAGGCCGCGGATTTTGGGGTTTTGTGAACAACGTGAACGTCAAACAACAAAATTTGACAATCTTTCTTTGCCTTCGAGACTGAACCTTTTACCTTTTTCTGTTCGAGAATCTTGTGCAAAGTCGAAAGGGAAAATTCATCGATGATCTAAAACGGAAAAACTAAATGAAAAATAGTATTCGTTTCTTAAAGCCTCTGTTGTGTATCTTGACACGTGCCTAAGCTGTAAAGCAGATTATGTCGGAGAAACTTGCAGAAATTTCGAAACAAGACGGTCAGAGCATAAACATATTTCCAAATCACAACTCCGAGCCTGCCTATCACATTGCACTAAACAAAGAAAACTGTTTTGAATGGAAGGTTCTAAACACAGCCAAACAATGGAAACTACGAAAATTCAAAGAAGCAGTTTCTATCTCAATTTTAAAAACCAAGTTTGAACAAACAAATCAAATATTTTGAACTGCGTTGCTCCCAAGAGGAATAACATAACAACTATTGTTGGAACATGTATTTAAAATAAATGTAATCCTTTATTTCCGCTTTTTTCAAACCTGATGATGGTCAAAACGTTCGTTTTGTAACAGACAGTTTTTACGTTTAGTTCAACTTTTAACTATATTTACAATGGAAAATTCAATTTTAAATGTTGGACGATGTTAGACGGTGTGTTCTGAGTCCGTTAGGGACTCAAAATTTTTTTCTTCTGAGAAAAAGAAGCTTGTATCAAGAGCGAACATTTCTTCTGTATTGAGGAATTGTTTGTGCGGGTCGAGTGATTGAGAATCAGTATCATTCTTAAAAATTTCTTAAAATTTCCTGAATCCGAGCCTCGTGATTTTTATAAACTGGATTCTTATTAAAAAGTGTGTACATGCCGAGCTTAAAAATAATCGACCTCGTCGATGACACCAATGCCGATTGAGTGACAAGCATACCTCTCCCGAGACTCCGCGCCACTCCTGGGATACTCCGAAGGTGACAAACGCAGAGGAAAATAATTAATCATACTATGAACGAGAAAGAATGTCGCTGTCTTAATTTTGGAAAACTACAAATTTGCTGTCGCTGGTATTTTTTAGCATGTCATTGTCGGTATTTTAGTCGAGTATGTTTTCGTTTATCGATTTTTCGGGGTTTCTGTGTCGCGATTTTTAGGCCATGTCGCTTGTCGAAATTTACCCCTTGCATGCAGGGCCCCATTTTCAGATGCTTATCCTGTTTGACAATTGCTGGGTTTCACCTGACGTCACGGCGGCCATGTTGGAGTACTCTTAAATTAACAAAAGAGTTTTGATTATTTCTTTTGTTTGGGACTCCAACATGGCCGCTATGACTATTGTCTTTTGTGTCTCTTGGGATTGTGTGAAACCCAAGAATGAATGCCTATTTTAAACCAAGAAGAGTATGACTATGGTTTTAAAAAAGCTGTATGCTTTAAGACTTTTATTTACAGCAATAAAACGATTTTATCTTCTTCCACGTTTTTTTCAAAACTACAACATATAATACAAAGTACAAAACCACACAAATGCAAGGATAAGATGCACAACTCTAGATAAATTTGACACAAAACATATCAGACGTTAATAAAATATGCATAATATAATTTAAAGTAGTAGTAATTAAATAGAAACGGCCCTATCATGTAAGAAATGTGTTAATAGACCGATCATTCTATTTCAAATTGCTCTAAAATTTAGATGCAACAAATGCAGACACGAACAAGATTTAAATTTCAATAACACAAGATCCAACTGTTTTTTCCAACTTGCTCTAATGTACAATGATAATCCAGCTGATCGTATTTATGAGGCCATCCAAGGGGGTTTGATGTCGCTCTCTCGCTTATTTTCCAACCCAAATATCACCTGTTTTGCTAAAGAGAAAAGTCTCTGTCATTTTGTCGCTGTCGCGTTTTCACTACAATACAAATGTTCGCTAATTGTGTTAAGTTTTTGCGTGCTATAATCTTGTTTAATTTAAAGTGTAAGCGCCAGTAAAAACTTCCGTTTCATAGTTTAAAAAAGATCAATTACTTTAGGTTCTAATGACTCTAATGGATTGACTGCAAAAAAAAAAAACACAGAAATCGAAGGTCCTACTGGCAGGGTTCGTTACAGATGTCGCTGTGAAAAAAACAAAGTGAAAATATGTCGCTTTGTCGAAATCATATATCCATGGATGTCGCTGTCCATTGTCGCTTTTTTGCCTTCAGGGTCAGTCGGCTGTTGGCTTTTGGGAATAAAATGTTACTACATTTTTGGAAATTTAGGAGCGATGTCGCTTGTCACCAAACCATCTTGAAAGGCCTCATATGTTTCATGACAAGTGGTCAGTGGTTATCTTTACTTTCTCCATTTTCTTCCCAAAACGATCAGTTGCTCAGTTTCAATATTGTAGACATGTTTGAATTGCTTTATAGCTAGAACTTTTGCACTGCACCATCGACGGATGACAGACGGACTACCATCATGCACTTTCTTCATTTCTTTGAAGGCGACTGAGTGTTCATGACCAAAGCTGCTCTTAGATTGCAAATATGGTTGTAAAGTTTCATAGCTGGGCCCAGTTTGAGGCTCATTCCTTTTGTCAACATCTCTTGAGTTAAAAGTAGTAAGGCTTTTCCGTCAATTTCCTGAAAAACATAATGTTTCCACTTTAGATAGACATTAAGTGTCCGGATTCCGGAATCCAGGAAACATTTGCTAGTGGAATCCGGAATCCTACTCTTTGGAATCCTGAATCCAGGTCTTGGGATCCGGAATTCTGGAAAACCGAACCTTTCGGAATTCACTGAGGTGGAATCTTAAATCTAGTACCTGGGATCCCAGGATCCCGTATCCACATCATGGAATCCGGAATCCAAGACTGTTACGATTACCTTACATGGGGTGAAAAGTGTATCGAAACGCATTGTTATACGAGAACTTTCTGCTGATATTAATGCGATCCAATCGTAGATACTAGAAGCGAATTAGGTATTTGAGCTGCCGGTTGAGACGTAATAACTTTCACTTATTCGTTCCACCACGCTCACCTTACTCGTGACATATCTTTTTAACACTTTAACACAAAATTTGTTTTTCAGTGTACCTACATATGTCATAACATCCTCGCTGCCATACAAAATATTTTCAAGACCAAAAATGCCAAAATGTTTAATATTTTATAACCAAGACAACTATATTCAGAACCATAGCTTTAAAAGTATATCGAACTGTGGAAAAACGTATGCAAAGTCTTGTTAATCTAAAACAGAAGAAATGTTCCCTGATATCTATTAATATCTGTAGCCTTCTTCGGAGTTATGCATGAACAAAATAACAATAGTCTTTTCATTTTGAGGGATCTCGATTGTGTTCATTTATGGCCTTATGTAATGCGGTAGAGAGCTGGGATTCTGTAAACAGTCGCCTTTTCGAATCGTTTTAAATCTTTCAAACTGTTCTTTAACTCTGTTATACCCGGTCTTTTTGAGGTCAATGTATACCTTGGGGAAGGGGAGGAAGTCAATAATGCTCAAGCTGGATTTTTGTTAATATTTTCTGAAAAAGTAAAAGTTAGGTTAGGAGAATATCTTATTTGATCATGACCAATAATGGCACGTGCTATGATATAACACGCTCAAAATAAACTAATAAGCAAGAAGAAAATGAAATAATGTCCTCAGCGTCGGCCAAAAGTATTCTAGGCGTGAAAGTATTACAAGAAAACGTTCTTCGAAAAAGAACAATCTTACAACTTGACGCCATAAAAAGTAAAACATAATCGATCAATCACGTAGCTAAAAACAAATATAAACTACTTTTTTTTTATACATAAGCCTAGTAAAACGATTTCGCAAACTCAAATACTCGTATAATGGTTTTAACTACTATTTATTTGTCAAATTTAGTATTACGCTCGGTCGAAAGACAGCTCACTGACCCCCCTGAAAACTAATATATTTTCAAAAACTTAACTTCATCATCTGAAAGCCATATAAAATAAGGGAAGGTCAAAAAATTTAATCTAGATACGATAACTACTTTATAAAGAATAGCTCATCAAAACATCACGGGCAATATTGACCCCTTTGTAGGACACGGTTAAAATTTGAACTCAAACGACGTAAATACCGTTTTTAAAGATACATTTCAAAGCGCTTAGTAAAGCTATGTTAACAATGTTTGACTAATCGCTCACTCGATGGAACCCAGAACCAACTCATCAGAACCTTAGTTTAAAATTTTCGAAGGAAATCTTCACTTTGGAATCCGGAATTAAGTTTCTTCCAGGCAATGATATCAAGAAACAAGTCAGGAAATTAAATCTATATACTACGTTTAACAATTGGAATGTATTGTCTTTACAGCATGGAATCAGGTTATACAAATCCCAGACAAGGTGAGCTTGAAGTTAGTCAAGGAAATATGGATTCCAAGTGCAAAGTTTGGAATCCAACACGTCTTTCGTTTGGAATCTAGAATGATAATGCTTCGTAATCCAAAATCAAGACATCGATAGCCTAAAACTATTCCAAGAGTCTTAATCTACTGTCATTGATAGCCTAAAACTATTCCAAGAATCCTAATCTACTGTCAATTTGGAGGTCCACGGTGCTCTTTTTATAAAATTTTTGCTTGGATTAAGGAATCTTACAAACTAGAATTCGGAACATAGGCTTAGGAATCCATTATCCAGACAACAATATAAAGGCAAATAATTCCTGATTCCAAGTGCAAAGTTTGGAGCCCAATGTGCTTTTTGTCTGTTGTAAATCTGGGATGAATTTTAGGAATCCGGAATCCAGACAACAAAAACCTAAAGCTAGTCAAAAAATCTAGATTCCAAATGCAAGTTTGGATTCCACTGTGTTTTTTTGTATAAAAACCGGAGTCAAAAGTTCGGAATCTGGGAGGTAGTTTGCGATTCCAGAATCAAGAGAGTGAAGTCTAAATCCTAAGAAAAACCTGGATTCCAAGAGTAAAACCTGTTATTTAATGTCTTATATGTTTGTAAACTGGAATCTTAAAATTATATATCCGGGATCAGGCATTAATCTAAATTAATCTAATTAATCCAAAATCTACTTAGACATAATATTATTGCACACCTGTTCCAAGAATATGCTCGCATGTTCGGAGCAATCCGTAGCCGAGATAAAATCTGCAACATTCTTTGCAGTCCAATGCGTCAACTGCTCTTTGCAAATCATGTCCGTCTTGATATACTCTACCATTGGCGTTCGTGATGTTCCCACTTGAGGCGGAATGACAATTTCGCGAGGTACCAACTTAGAGCGTACATAAAGTGACATTGGGTTAAAAACAACCTCGGGACCAACAAGTTGTCCTGATTGGTCCTGCTTAACGTTACTTGTGCTAAGTGTGCTGCATATGGGAGTTTGGTTTATTTCCAAAGAGTTAAATGTCAATTTATTTGCTTTCTGTAATTGCTGTGTAATTGAAAACGTATTTGGTTGAGCTACGTTTCTCTCGATCATGGTTGATTTTCCATCGCGAAATGCAGGTTGATGCCATTCATGAAGCGCATGTTTGCCTGGGTTTTGATCAATTATTTCTATTTTAGAGGATTGCAGCTGATTCTGTTGTTGGGGCTCCTGTGCTTTATGTTTTTTTATGTTTAATTGCTCATTTTGAGATGAATACACGTGTTTCTGTCCACTTTGTTCCAATTCTTGGTGGCTATGTCTGTGGTGCTGCAAACAAGGGGACCTTAAGTGATTTTGTTTTTGTTCACGTAAGGTTTGGGAATCACCAGTCATTGAATCCCCTTCATGGAGCTGACTTTTATCCCATTTTTCATTTTCGTGTTCTTTCTGTTCACGTGATTGCCGCATTTCTTTATGTTTTTTCCACTGTTGTTCTTCCCGACGAAGGCGCTGCAAATGATGCTGTTCTTTCTGTTTTTTCAGCTGTTGAACTTCTTCTCGTCTTCTATGTATTCGCCTTTGTTGCTCCTCATGTTCTTGCACGAAAGATCTATGTTGCCTTTGCGCTGGCATTCGACGAGAATTATGCTGAGACGAAATAGCATTAGACAAATGCTTTTGTACACTAAGTTCCGCCAACTCCTGGATCTTTGTTTTACGGTTTATTGAATATGCAGACCGCGAGTTAACTCCTGTGTGCCTTTCATTTGGGCACACTGATAAATTAATACAAAACCTAGAATCCTTTCCTAAGTTGCTGTCTTGAGTTTTAGTCGTTACACAGTTTTCTCTTTCACGTATCCCCATAAACTGAACAGGGCTTGTTTGTGTACTGTTTACAGACATCGGAAGTGCAGCGTCTTCATCCTTGTTTTTACTCGTAAGTAAAGGTGACAAATGGGGGTTTTGAAGTCGAACCTTTTTTCTTTTGGGCTCACCTTCAGAGAACTCCTCTGTTTTTCTTGAAGACGGTGGTTCTATCCTTTCAAATGAGTTTGAAACTTCCTCTACTATTTGTTGCTCCTGTTTTACAGAAATTGGCGGAGGGAAATCCATAATTCTGAGAGAAGAAGGTTTACAACAATGACTCGTATTGGGTATCTTAACGACTGGAACTGTGTAATGTAACTTCTGATAACTTTCCTTTACGGTAAGTGGAATCTCTGAAACCCTGGCGTTCATCAAATGTCTTCCGTTATGACCAGTGTTTAAAAGGACTGGGTCAAAGGACGTGGGTAACCGTGAGCTAGACGAAACAACTTTTGTACTGGGTGCTAACGTCTCGATGTTGTCCGATGAGGAAGATTTGTCGGTTAATGAATAGCAAGTCTTGATTCGAGGAAAAGATTGTGAAACGTCTTCATCTAAAGGAAGTGCAAAGTATAAAATATACATGACTTCTTTGTGTTTTTCTATAATTACATTATTAATAATATCATTGTTATTATTATTGTTATCATTAGTAGTAGTAGTAGTAGTAGTAGTAGTAGTAGTAGTAGTAGTAGTGGTGGTAATAGTTGTTGTACTAGTAGTGATAGTGGTAGTGGTATGGTAGTAGTGACAGTAGTGGTAGTAGTAGTAGTAGTAGTAGTAGTAGTAGTAGTAGTAGTAATAATAATAATAATAGTAGTAACAGTAGTAGCAGTAGTAGTAGTAGTAGTAATAGTAGTAGTAATAGAAGTAGTAGTAGTAGTAGTAGTAATAGTAGTAGTAACAGTAGTAGTAGTAGTAATAGTAGTAGTAATAGAAGTAGTAGTACTAATAGTAGTAGTAATAGTAGCAGTAGAAATAGTAGTAGTAACAGTAGTAGTAGTAATAGTAGTAGTAATAAAAGTAGTAGTACTAATAGTAGTAGTAGTAGTAGTAGCAGTAGTAGTAGTAGTAACAAGCTTTATTGGCATGATATAAAACGTTTGTTACATATTGCCAAAGCATTACTTTTGATAACTATAAATTACAAATCATTGAAAAGGTTCTAAAAAAACAAACGTATTTGTTTACAATCTTTTACAAAATGTATTATCTAATCAAAAAAGAATCAGCAAAATGATTAAA
>JAOBBB020240288.1:0-20187 GCA_025331005.2 Zoanthus gigantus | reverse complement strand
ATAAATTCGTTTTGTTTGCTTGACCCCAAGAATTTAGACCATAAGATAAGTAAGGTTGGACAAGTGATTTATACAGTGTTATTAGTGTATTAAAAGGAATATAGTGTCGCAGTCTGCCAATCAGGCCTACAGTTTTGCTTATTTTGGAACTTATTAGATCAATATGAGGTTTCCAAGATAGTTTGTTGTCAATTAGGATTCCTAGATACTTAACATTGTCTTTGCGTTCAAGTAAAATATAATTGTTTTGAACGTTATCAAACATTTTGATTTTAATATTGGATGTTAAAATTTTAGTATAATGACCAAATATTACATAACTTGATTTCTTTAAATTGATTGTTAGTTTGTTTACAATCAGCCATTCTTGAATCTTTTTTATTTCTTTATTGACTACAGTTTCTAAAGTATTCATATTTTTATTTGCATAAAGTATGTTTGTATCATCTGCAAAAAGATGAAATTTAAAGACATCAGAGGATTGAAACATATCGTTAATATATAAAAGAAAAAGCAAGGGGCCGAGAACAGAGCCCTGTGGTACTCCGCATAATGACTCTCTTTTATTCGAGATACTGGATCCTATGGAGGTGGTTTGGGTTCTGCCTTCTAGATAAGATTCAAACCATTTGTGAATAATTCCACGAAATCCATAGTGTTCAAGCTTAGCCAATAAAATGTTATGATTCACTGTGTCAAATGCTTTTGTTAGGTCTAAATAGATGGCACATGAGAATAACTTTTTGTCAATATTGGTTTGAATGGTGCTGATTATATCTGAGACGGCGTGATGAGTTGAAAAGTGTTTTCGGAAGCCATATTGAGACTTAAATAATAACATGTTTTCCTCAGTGAATTTGCTTAGACGTTTATACATCATTTTTTCGAAAATTCTGTTAAACACTGACAATAAGGCTATTGGGCGATAATTATTTGGGTCTGTCACGTCATCCGCTTTAAAGAGTGGTATAATTTTAGAAATTTTTAGTTTTTTGGGGTATTTTCCACTTATAACAGAAATATTAAATATTGAAGCTAACGCTTCACTAATTAGATGTCTAGAGGCTTTCAGAAAATCAACCGGACATGAGTATAAGCCATATGACTTGTTTGAAGGCAATAATAAAATTTCATTTTCTATTTCATGACTTGAGACAGGCATAAAAAAGAACGAGTCTGTTTGCGAGATATTGTTTAGGTATTCATAAAATTTCTTGTTACTTTTTGGTATTTTCTTAGCCAAGTTTGGCCCAATTGAAGAAAAATGTTGATTCATGATATTGCTAAGTTTTTCTGTATCGTGTTCTAGTTTACCATTAATCGGGTTTTTAAGTTGAGAAATATTTTTAGATTTCTTGCTGTTTTTTATAATTGAGTTAATACCTATCCAAGTCTTTTTCATGTTTGCTATGTTCAGTTCAAAATATCTATGAAAATACGTTTTCCTAGAAATTCGTACAAGATTTGATATTTTATTCCTGTAGTATTTATATCTCTGTTTATCACCTGAAGCAAAAAGTTGATTTTTAATTCTAATAGATTTACGTATTCCGGTTGTTATCCATGGTTTTTGCATTTGCTTTCGCTTGCGATTAGAGATTGGTTTAATAGGAGCATGTTTGTTTACAAGATTATTTATTTGTTTATAGAATGATGAAAAGAGTTTGTCTATATCAACAGTATCATTAGTATTTTCGGTTTCGTTCCTTAGATCTATACCGGAGAGTTCTTCGACAAAATTAACTATGCTATGTTTGGAAATATAACGTTGCTTTTTAGTTGTACTGCTCAGTTGTTCTTTAGTTGAGGATGAAATACAGAACTGAGAATAGTGATCACTTATATCAGAAACAATATTACCACTATTAATTATTTTGTTAGGATTGTTAGTAAAAATGTTATCGATAAGGGTGGCTGAATTATTGTAAACTCTTGTAGGTTTGTCAATAGTTGGAGTTAAGTTACAGCTCTGTAGCGTAAGAAGGAAATTTTGACTATAATTACATGTTTCAAACTTCAGCAAATCAATGTTGAAATCTCCAAGAAGATATAATGATTTATCTTTTAAACTATACTTTTCTATCGTATCATCAATGTACGTGAGAAAGGCTTCAGGGGATGAGTGTTGTCTATAGACTATGCCGCATATAATATTTTTTCTTTTGGATAGCTTCACTTCAATCCACAGTGCCTGAAAATCTTTGTTCGATATATTCTCTATAACAGAATAACTGAGCTTTGAATTGATATACATACCAACACCTCCAAACGCAAGAGGTGTCGCTACGTACTCAAAGGAATACCCTGGAATATTTAAATTAGTTGGTAAACTTGCATTAGTTATCTTGGTTTCGGTGACCCCAATAATATCAAAATCAAAGCCTAATTCATCTAATAAATGGCATTGAAATTTTTCGAGGTTAAGCTGCAAACTTCGTACGTTATTGTGTAGTATTGAGAAACTATTTTCAAAACTAACGTAGTTGTTTAGATTCTTTTTATGCTGGTTAAAGCTGTGCGGGGAATAATAATTGGTAGAAATTCTGTTTAAATCCGTTTCATACTCTAAGTTTGAGTCTGGTTTAACATACATATTTGTATTAAATAAGTTAAGATCATGTAGGCTGTGTAATCTATCTAAATACTTCTTGGTGGGAAGACTAGTATATGGCAGCAAATTATTGAACTGGCCATGATTTGCCACTATATTCAAATTATTATTGTATGGTAGCTCCTTAAACAGGAGTTTTGCAGTTTTCTGCAGCTTTTTATCTCGTGTCGTATCCATAATGAAAAACAGAAACAAATGTAAAAAAAAAAACCTAGAGGTTACAGATCACTTATCTTTGGTGGTCTACATTGTCTGCAACATTTCAGCACTTGTGACCTTGATAATTTTTGAGTCATCGTCTTCCTTGAGGAAGATGTTGGAGTTCTTGGTCCAGCAGTATTTGAAGTCGTTTGTTCTTTGAAAATCTTTTGCTTCTTTGAAGAGTTGTTGCGATCGAGGAGTCAAATGCTCGTAAATTCGAATACGATTGCTCTGTTGCGAGGACGGGCTTCCATTTGTGACTATTTCTGACCAGCTTTGCCCAGTGGAGGAGTTGGTAATAATTTCTGAAGGGTTAATATTGTGAGTTGCTCTCTTATTCTTCATAACTTGCTCCTTCGCCAGTCGGCGCGTAAACTTACAAACAATCGGTGACGATGATTGCGAGGATGCTCGACTGTTTGGTACTCTGTGTGCAATGTCGATGTCAGATAGGGAAACTGAACTTACTCCTATTTTCCGAAATAGCTTTAAGCAAATATCGGCAGATTCTGTGGCCGATTCTCTTCTGTTACGCTGTGGTACTCCGAAGATCTTAATATTGTATTGGTAACTGTATTTTAACATTTCTTCAATTGCTTCGTCAATTTCTTTGGCTTTAACATCGATCTCTCTTAGCTTGCTCTCCAGTTTATTCATGGTATTCTCCATGGCTGCTTTAATTGATTTTAGGTCGTTCAATTCTTTGCTTACAAACTCAATACTGTTGTTGATTGAAGTTTCTGGGACGAATGCCGCCATCTTGCTTCTCAGTTCTACCATTTCTTTGCCAAGTTCCTTCACTTGAGATTTTAAATCATTGTTTTCTTTTCTCAGCTTTTGTACGTTCTCTTTGTCGGCCATACTAATTAACTTATTAAGATACTTATAAATTGAGTTCACTACTCATTTTACTCTAGTTTTGATTTTCTTACGCAAGAGCTCTCGTCAAGCGTGTTAACACCACTTCTGGGCACAGAGCTGTTAAAACTTAATTTAAAAAGTTTACTTTTTATTAATTCCAGTTATGAGCAAGGTTCGTGAGTTTTTTTAAAGTCATACTTCCTTAAATATCCTTTTATTGGGCTTAGACTAATCTGCGGAAATACAGACCGCGGAGCCTGCGAAACCAGCATTACCCTATTAGGGGGGGGGAGGGGTGTCAGTGGCAAAAACATCAATTACAGCAGTTACACGTAATATGGAACGCGCGTGGTCAACGCAGTTTGCATTGCAACAGTTGCTACACGTCCGATGACGGCAAGGTGAGAAGCTTTTTCAGAACTATCTTACATTTGCTCAGAGTTAGGATTTGCTCAGAATCGTTATCCTTCATGCTCATATAATGTGGTCGATTTCAATTTCATTACTAATATTGGCACTAAGGCTACGGCGTTGGTAGAGGGCATTACCCCTTTCATCTACCTTATTACATGAAACTTTAGCGTCACTTTAATTTTGCGAATTTTAGCGATTTTTTAAAATCGCTGAAATAAAGTGACGCTAAAAATAAGTGTCGCTAACCTAACGTGACGCTAAAATTGAGTGACTGTATATTTCAAAAATTAAAAAAAGTGGGTATAATGTAACAAAAGCATTTAATAAGTCATTGTTTTGGTATTGTGTGGCAACAAAAACGTTCTGGGCCCAGTTGTTTAAAAGCTGGTTAAGTTTAACCCTTGGTTAAGAAAAAATTCAAGAATCAATTTCGTTTCTGAGAAAAGCGTTACGATTTTTATAAATTACTGCTTAGATATTCCTAAGAATAAACTTGTTAATCCAAAAATTACAGCTCAGTTCTTTCTCTCTGGGACTGGAAACAAGGCTATGGTTAAAAAAGTTAGTGTTAATCGGCTTTTGAACAACTGGGCCCTGGAGTCAATATTTTTCAATTATGAAGTGTTCTCTTTATCACTGTTCTCATCTGACTGTTCAGGCAGTACTTTCTTTGTACATTCATTTACCGGCTTCATTTACCGCCTTTTTGTAATGATGATGAACCACCTCCTTAAACCTTTCCATGGCTTGAGAGTTTTCGCTCGATGTTTCCATTCTGACTGTTACTTTTACCGGAATTTCTAATCCACTTTGTACGAGTGGTGATTGTCGATGGTGCGTATCTTTGACAATGACAAATACATCGGCGCCTCTTGACATCAAAAATTTTGTGAAACGGCTAATTTCACTAAATGATACTTATGAGACAAGAGGATAGAGGATGTAAAACATTGACGTTGTGTTTTGAAACATGTATCTGTTAATAACAATGCATTACTGTTGTTGTTACTGTTTTATTTTGTTGATGAAATTCATCCAAGATGTGTTAAAATTAATCTCCTTAACTAAGAATTACAATAAAGGGAATCAAAAGAAAAAGAAGCCGATTTTTGACTCAAAATTGCGAAAACAAAGTGACTAGAAATACGAGTTTTTGGAAAAATCGCTAAATTTAGGTGTCACTAAATATTTAAGCTGCAAAATCGCAAAATTAACGTGACGCTAAAATTTCATGTAATAAGGTAATTAAAATATTTTGAAGTATTACATTCAAACACAATTGATTCTTCAAACCTGTATTTCTGCAGTAGTGTTCCTTTCCTCCATCTTATTTCTGTGTAGTTCCTCTGTTTTCCTGAACTAAAAAATGTTCACACATAGTATGATGTAAGTGTTTACATTACAATCTCTACCACAATGAACTGAGTAACTAGCCATGTACAGTAAACGCGTCATATACTCTAAAGCTTGCTGAAACCAGAAACAGGACCATAGCAAGTAGAGGTGCCAAGACGGGCCCTCCCATTTTTTAACCCACCTTTTGTGGCTACTACTGCTTCACAGAAAGTCAGAAAAAAAGGGAAATGTTTTAGGCACTCTGATTTTGTTTCAAAGGGTGTTTAAAACCCAGGAAATACGTTTTCAGACAAAGGCCCCACATTCGGCGTGCGGTTGTACCCCAGTTTTTCAAAGCTTGATTTGTTTACATCTGCATGAGTGAGTGACACATCTGCATATATTCTAACCTCCAACAATAGCCGTTGGAATGGCTGCTTAATAGGGTTTTTTTCAACTGGTTCAAAAGTTAGGATAAACAACAGCCATATTTCTATTCTTCAAGACAAACAAAACGAATGGTCACTTTATAGGGTTTCATCAACTGGTTCAAAATTTATTACGACTCTTCAAGACAAACTAAATGAAAGGTCACTTTATAGGGTTACATCAACTGGTTGAAAAGTTACAATGGATAACACCAATCATTTCTACTCTTCAAGACTGAAATGACTGGTCACTTTAATGAATGGTCACTTTATAGGGTTTCATCAATTGGTTCAAAAGTTAGAGTGAGTAACACCAATCATTTCTACTCTTCAAGACAAACAAACTTAATGATAACTTCAGCTATACAGTTTCATCAACTGGTTCAAAATTAAAATAAATAAACCAATTATTTCTAATCTTCAAAACATGTTAGGGACATTGTTGAACAACAACCCTGTGGGTAAAGCAAGCGTTTTAGCAGGAAAAGTGTTTACTTATTAATTAATTTTGCTATCTTTGAACATTTTTATCTAACAAAGACAAACCTGCATTTCGCGAAGCCTGGTTAACTGCTTTTCCACTTCATAAATGCGTGTTTCCTCTTCTTTCAACAACTCATCCATTTTCTGAGCTTTTTCCTCTGCAGAAAGTGTTTCATCTAAAACAGCTTTTAACTTTTCAATCAGACCCCCACGTTCAAATTGGACCTTCTTGAGTCTAGATAGAAATCAATGAAAGCCTTAAGTTTATGACTCAAAGATTGTTAAGTTTTACACTTAGGATAAATTTGTTTGAAAGCGTAATGGATCTGCTCCCAATTTTCTTATTGGCACAGTTTATAAGGTCCTTGCCTTCTAGATCAGTCTATATACTCGTGTGCCGTTCATTTGATCAGCTGTTCATCACTAGGGTTTTCCTTGAAACTAACCTCTGATGGATTGCTTAATTCCATATAGGAAAATTGAGGTATTCTTAACTGTGCTAACTCGAGACAAGCCATCATCATCATCATCATCATCATCATCATTATCATCATCATCATCATCATCATCATCATCATTTTAAATGTCTGTTTTCCATGCTTGCATCGGTTAGATGGGTTTCGTAATGGCTATCTTCCACTCAGTTCGATTTTGTGCCCGTTCACGATCAATTTTCAAAGATCTTAAATCACTATCCACTTTTTTTTCGTAACGTATTAGTAGCTAAGAGTTACCTTTATCACACCGACATGAACTAAAGCATTACCAGTATTGCTTGACATCCAGTTAAATGAATACCAAATGAACAGCCAAAGAGAAAACTAACCTTTCATTTCTAGCAACAACTTCCTTTTTCAGCAGATGGTATTTCTGTCGAGTATGTTCTAAATCTTTGGCAGTGCGATCAACCATGTACTTGAGGGTGTCAAGCTGAAAGTAAAGTAATTAAATCTTCACGAAAGATTCCACCTTCATGCTGTTATTTTGTGCAACGATTTAAGATAGCTCTGGGTGAGGTGCAGTAAATGAATGAAGCAGAATAAGGAAAAAGAATGAAGGATTCAAAGAATGTTAGCTGAGTAAATACCAAACGAGTGAATATGGGAAGCAAGATATGAAGTGAAGTAAGATAAGGAAGGATAAAGTAAAAGAAAGAAAATATCGGAAGGAAAAATAGGGAAGAAGGAAATTAAGAAAGTAAATGATGGAAGGAAAAAAAGGACACAAGCAAATAACGGACGGGAGGAAAGATAGATGGATGGTTGGAAGGAAAAAAGGAAGAAAGAAAAAAGAATAGAGGAATAAGTAGAAAAGTTATGAAGGACTGGAAGGGAGAAGCTAGAATAGAAAAAAGGAAGAATTGAATGATTCAGGATAAGGAAAAAAATGAAGGTATAAGTAAAAGGCAGCTGAATGAATATCAAATTAATGAATGTGTGAAGAAGGTAAAAAGAAAATTAAGAATGAAGGAAGAAAATGAGAGAAGGAAGGAAGGAAGAAAAAAGAAACGGAAGAAGAAAAAAACAAAGATAAATGTAGGAAAATGAAAAAATAGAGCGAGATATGGATGGGTGATAAAATAAAATAAAAATGGAATGAAAGGAGGAAAAAATGGTGGGAAGATGAAAACATCTACAGAATCATATGAAAGTACGAAAACTACTTCATAAAGTAAAAAATTACAGTAACAGGAAAGAATTGTTCGCAGTATTTTCTTTTTAATGGAGATTACCTCATCCTGAAACTGAACTCGAGTTTGCTCTACATCTTGGAATTCCAGTCGTAGTTTTGCAGCGTATCTTTCTGATGCCCCAACCTTCTTTTCTTTCTCTTGATTGTTAGTAAGTTCACCTTCCAAGAATTTCTACCAATAAACCAAAAAAAAAAAGGTAAAGCATTACCATGGTTTCTAGATTGTCTCTCGGCATAACTTGAAATCAAAATCAATAGTACTAACCTGCTTTTCCCCAATGTCTTCCTCCTTATCACGAACTTCTAACTTCACTTCTGCTAGTTTCTAAAACCAAAAAAATAACAGTGTCTTACAGGACAGACAATTTCATATGAATTGACATAAACAAAGACATGAACACCCTATCACGTTCCATCTTAGCTTGCAAAACCATCGCTTTCTTACATGGAATTCTTGCTACTTCTCTTCCTTAGGGTTAAGTTAAAGTTTGGAGTTTCCAGTAAGAGGTAACCCGGAAAGATCACACTGATGTCAACAACACAGTGAACAACACTATAAAATACAATACAATTTATTTGCATTTCTTTTCTTCGTGCAAGTTTACATTGAAAACTATACTAGAATTTTTACAATATTTTATATAACTATTATTTATTTCATAAAGTATAGAATATAAAATTAGGAAAAGCCTAGAACCTAAGTTAACCGTAAGGTTTTCCAGTTAGGTTTCACACAAATGCTAAAAGCATAATAACAAGGGCGAAAAGAAGCAAAAAACAAAATTTAAGAACACACTTCAAAACGTAAAATAAAAAAAGACATGACTTAGTTGTGTGTAGTATCAGGAACCAATTTGCCTAAGTAGTAGGTACTGTTTAACTATTTTGCTAAAG
Organism: Zoanthus gigantus; assembly: GCA_025331005.2. Classification (NCBI taxonomy): domain Eukaryota; kingdom Metazoa; phylum Cnidaria; class Anthozoa; order Zoantharia; family Zoanthidae; genus Zoanthus; species Zoanthus gigantus. The sequence continues at coordinate 11,268 of JAOBBB020240288.1, read as the reverse complement.
GAAGTCGTTTGACATTTTTAATTCTGTAGGGAGCGTTTGCCAGACACGAGATGCTGTTAAAGCTATTGTTTGTTTTCCTGTATTTGTTCTGACGCTAGTCTGTAGAGATTTTTGCAGCATATCTAGTGTTGTAAAGTTCTGTAAATATCCTTTGCATAAACGAAGTAACCTCTAAAAATAGGCGGCAGATTTTTATTGTGCCATTTGTGTGTAGACTTTAATACGTGTAGTTCAGAAGCATTCCCTATTTTAAAACTTTTTGTGGAGAAGATTGAGAAGAGGCAATGCACTTCTGTGTCTTTCCCAAGGTTGCAAAGAAGATAATCCTTACAATATGATTTTGTTTAGTTTGGAGTTTTTTTTAGGTTAGACTTAGAAGTACTATCCCAAGCTACAATTGCATACGATATGTTTGGGTATATAAGATTATAGTAGATTTTCCTTAACTGAAGAGGTGTAAGAAAGTGTCTGAGTTTAAAAAAGATACCAGTGTTTCGTGCAGAAAAACATTAGGGATTTTTAACCCAAGGCAGTGATTTCCTTAAAATGTTGGTAAGCAATAAGAATGGAGCAGGATGAACCTGCAAAACATGGATGCAAATGATCCCTATTTGGAGGCTTAAACCTAGATGGCCTACAACAATCTGCGGAAGGACAGTGCAGAACTTTTTTCCCACCCGTGAAGAACAGGATAAGTAAGTAAGTCTGTCCAAGATGTGATGAAATGTGCAGGTTTTTCTTCTTTTAGGTAGAAAAGAACAACAGCTTTTCGATTATGTTCATAAAATGACCTTAGAACGGCATGAAATTGACACAAGACACAAGTAAACAACACGCTCAAAGAAGGTAAAGTTATGTCACAAAAGGGTTTATAACCTTTTATCAGAGGATTATTCAATTTCCAAACATTTTGAATGTGCTGGACCAAGTCATTAAGGCATACATTATTTCTTTTTTTTCTTTAAATTACAATTATTATCGGGATTGATAAATTTTTAAGATGCCAGAATGTACCAAATGTCATTTGGAAGTAAAACAAAGTAAAGCTTACCAACGCAAGTTGATCCATTTCTCTATCACGCTTTTGCATTTGCTCAATGGTGAGCTCCCACTGTCTCAGTAGCTCCTGTCTGCTAGCGTGGGCTTTGCGGTATTCCTCTGCTGTCTTATCCAGTTCAATCTACCAGATAATTAAACTGTTAAGCAATTTTATCCCAAAATATTTTTGAGTTGTTGTAAAATGAGGTTTATCTCCAACTTTCAACTCTCAGAGGTTGTTTACATATTAAAATTTGGCTGTTTTGCAGTGCTAATGGTAAAGGTAAAGGCTTCTTTATTTAACATCTGTTAAGTTCCGTCAGTTTATAGAACTGTTATCAATGGAAGCCGACGGTGCGCCCTTTACCCCCTCTCTCTGTCAGTGCTCCATTTTACAGGTATTTAAAGCTACAGCTGCACAGATCAGAGAAAAATCGGAACAGATGTTGGAGTCACTGAGAATCGAACTGGGGACCTCCAGCACAGAAGGCAACGCATTTACCAACTCTGCTACATGCCTGCTAGACTTCTGTTGCAGCTTTTCTTGGTCATTTGGGTAAGGTTTATACTCTCATGAAAAATTGTTTCAACACATGTAACTAGTGAATGTTTCACCAAAGTAAACTGACTTAATCTGTATTCACACGTGAAGGCTAAAAATTAAAAGCTTAGTCTACTGTATGTTTTAATCAAACAATTGTAGGAACAAAATTAGAGTTTGACACCTTTTAAAAATAGATAAAACCCTGACATTTCAAACATTAGTATAGCACCTACTGTAGTTCCCGATGCAAAATGTGTAACACCGCAATTTTAGCTGTATTTCTGAATAACAGAGCATTGACCTTTTAAATAATTTTATGGAAGATGGCCACAAAGTGCCTTGGGTAGACAGGGAAGTCATAAACTACAAGGATCTGCTGTATACTTGCACAGCCATTCAAAATAACGTACAACTGTTGGAGAGGGGGACGAGGGTAGCAATGAATAAGGTTTATTGTTCCAGTACTGCTTACTCTTGGCCCTGACACAACAGCTACGTTTAGATATATATAATTTTATTTCATACCTTAGAGATACAAAACGAAGGAAGTCATAAATTACGAGGACTTACTGTATACTGTCAGAGCAATTCAAAATATAACAACTAATGATGGAGAATGGGTGAGGCTAGTATGGCATAAGGTTTATTCCAGCTACTTAAGCCTTGACACAACATCTAGTTTGAGATATATATTTTCTATTTCATGCTATATAGCAGTACTTTAACAATAACGGTAGTTCTGGGGCTTCACTTAGTGCTTGTGGTAGCTTTTAATCATCACATTCAGTGGTATTATTGACTATTTTAGACAATTAATTTTTAAACCTTGACAAAAATATAGCTGGTGGTCCCATATGAAAGTTTCAATGTTCAAAACTCTATGCACTATTTTATTAATAACTATTAGTAGAAATCTACTCACTATTTATCACAAATACTGCACTCTGATTGGTTACCATACTCACTATCTATCAGATGATAGATATAAGCATCTGCAGGATGAAAACAAGTATGGCAGCCCTTTCCCAATTTTCTGAAGACATTTTGGAAGAGGAATTAAATACTCTTATTCAAAAAGCAAAAAGCAATACTCTTATTCAAAAAGCAAAAAGCAATAAAAAACTAAAAGGGTAAGAAAATAATTATGGTCTAAAAAATCTCAAAGGTAAGAAAAAAAAAAGAATTTGAAGTTTCAATTTGACAGTTTCACTTGACGAATAGTCACTAGTGTATCATCAGCAATTGTTTGAATAAATTCAATAATTGTTTATCAAAAGAAGTATTGTTGTTCTTTTGTTTCTTCTTCAGAGATTTCTACTAAAACAATTAGAATGCTCACTATCAATTTCTATTGTTTTAAAATCGATAAAATGATTCCGGCTTTGCCCTCCTCATTCTATCAGGCAATAGAAATTTCGAGCTCGTATTCTAATTGTTAGTTATAAGTACCATCAGTGGACTACCCATTAGGAAAATCTCCTGTACCTGTGCTGTCATAGTCAGGGTCAACTCATGTTCTAATGCCTTCCTTTTAGTTGTAGCATCTTCTGTCATTCTCTCCATTCTTAATTCCAATTCCTACAACACCAAGGTCAAAAAAAAAACATATAATTATTAACAACTGCTTCTCATTGGAAAAAGGTAAGGCAGTATTTCCCTAGCCAGGGTAATTAAATCCTAGTCCACAGCCCCTGACTCTATTTTAGACCAAATGGAATTAAAACACATGACTTTTGTACTGTACTACTCTGTTTCCGACTTAAGTAGCATGAAAGCAATACCACATCCTCTTGCCCAGGACATTCACCAATGTCCAATTAATGGCCTTAGTTCCCATTTTAATGGCTTCAAGCTAGGGTACACAGGATCAGGATTGGAGTGTGGTAATCAACTGCTGCACATAGTATTTTGAATTGGATGTGTTAACTTTGCACCATAAATATTCTGACTAATGTCTTTGGTAGTCAAGACATTTGACGTTTCAATCTTTTGTACACATAATATCAACGCCGTTTTCAGCTTGTTTGTTGTAGTGATTGTTTCTTTAAGATGATATTATCTCTTGGGCAAATTAGATGTGATGATGTATTACTAATGAAACATAAATTATGTAGATTTTCTTGTTGAACAACTCAGCTCGAAGAGCTAAAGAAGTCTCAGGTTTATTACTGAACAAACATTAATTATTAATGTTTTATAAATATGCAAGAAGCAATTACAGTTTGTTTTTGGGTGCCTCAGAAGAAGACAGCTTGATGTTAATTAGATTTGAGGCTGTTCTAATTGAGATCACGGGGGAGCATGAAAGCCATCAATTAATTACTATAACTAACACCACTGCACTTCTCAGAAACCAAATTTCTTAGCTTTCTGGTGAAATAAACAACCAGCTCTACACTTTCTGCTTCTCATTGAAATCGGCAAACCATGTGCTTGTTCTGGAAGCAATAATTCCTTGGCACAAATAAACCACACCATACAGAATGCACTTGGAATAGTGTAGATCTCACAGTAAAACTTTTGAGAGCTTAAAACTACTGAAACAACCCATTAAAACTATAAAACATTTCATGAGAGGCTCTAAGTGTGCTGCCTTCCGTGGCACTTACATGTTAATTTCCTGCTAAACAATAATATCATGCTTACTTTAATTTATCTATAGTAAGTATGTTAGATTCAAGAAATAATGCCTACTTGCTTCAAGTTAGTGTGGAATTCAAGTTACTGAGGGTTTGAGTTATCTGCAGGGTTCAAATGTAGTTTCAAGTTAATCTCTAGCTAAGTGAGTTGTTAGAACTCCCTTTCTTTATTATTTTTGTTATTGCATGGTTCAATTCCTTGAAATAACCGATTAAAAAACTTTGTAAACAAAAATGGTCTCCTAGTTGGCTGGCTTGTTTAGCCCTTTAATGGTTATTCCAGCCAACCAGTACCTATGCTATCAATTTATTAACAGCACTATATCTAAAGATGAAATTTGTAATTTAAAATGAATAAAGTTGTTGTTGTTGTTGTTGTTGTTGTTTCTTACCAATCCCATTACCAAAAAAATCAAACAAATTACACAAAATTCTTTTCTACTGACAATAAACTAAATAGTTGATTGTCAAAAGCCTTTTCTTTCTTTTCTTTCTCTACTTCCTCTGCTCAATTTATCCCACCCACTTCCTCTACTCCATTTCTCCCACCTATTTCCTCAACTCAATTTATCCCACCCACTTCCTCTACCCCATTTCTCCCACCTTTTTCTGCTCCATTTCTCCCACCTATTCCTTTACCCTATTTCTCCTACCTTTTTTCTCTATCCCATTTCTTCTACTCACTTCCTTTACCCCATTTCTCCTTTGTACTTCCTCCATCTCATTTTCCCCACCTAGTTCCTCTACCCCATTTCTCCTACCTACTCCCTATACTCCATTTGAATATATAGCCACCTACTTTTTCAACCCCATTTCTCCCACCCACTTCTTCAACCCATTTCTCCCAACTACTTTTTCAACCCAATTTCTCCCATCATTTGCTATACCCCTTTAAAGCAATTAAAAATACCTTCACTTTGCCATCATCTAGTCTTGTGTACTTCTGCAGAGTCAAGGAGTCTTCATCCTTTCTTGCTGACTCTTCCAGCCATGCTTCAAGAGCCTTCTGATCCCAGTTCATCTGGGCTTTCAAATCCTCCAGTTTTTGAGTATTCTTGAAGATGGTGTTCTAAAGTTGAATTAAATTTGGGTTTAATATTTAAAAAACAAACTATCATAGATACAGCTATATTTTTTTAAAGAAAATCTCTTTCAAAAGGTGTAGAATAGATGTTTCAAATTAACTCATAACTAAACATTAAAAAAGTACATATTAATTAAAACTCATTGTAAAGCACATCATCTATACTAAAAAGCTAGCTAGATCCTTTACAAGCCAAAAAGCTCATGAAACATTAATTGGGTACATTATATCTAGAGTTGGTTTCTGTAGTGTTAAGCATTTGAGTCTTTGGCTCCCCCTGGACAGAACACTAATCCATTGCAAGTTAGCTCCCAGTAGATGCTGGTACTCAGATCTACCTGTCCCAGAATTATGGAAAACTGCATTAGCTTAGGTGGAAAGGACAGTCACATAAACATTCAAATCATGGCAAAGCTAAAAATCAAACCAGGAACCTTACCTTGTAGCTGAGAAGGCAGAGGTCTTACCGACTCTTCCAGCCACGCCCACTGTACATCACTGTATCTAGACTAGTTTGAGTTTACAATAAATTCATTTTTCATTTTGGATTGTTCAGACTTAATAAATATATTGAATCGTATCCATTACCTCTAAAATGTTTTTCTTTTCTATTACATCATTATATTCAATGTTCATTCTTCGAAGATCATTCTTTAATCTCCCCTGTTCTCTTTCAGCTGATGAAGATAAGAAGATTGTTTTAAAACTTTAATACTTAATATATAACTTTATTTTAATTAATGTTTTTCAAACAATTAGAATCAATGTGATAATTACTGTCAGTGATCATAATTTCACCCACAGTTAATAAACTATGAAATGATCAAATGAATACAGTTGTAGAAAATACATTTTTTTTAACTTGGACACAACTGAAAACCTTCAAAACAACAGGTGTCAATGAAGAGGAATATTACTACTACCTATTTCTAGAAAACATAAAATAAATGATCCCTCGATCTTCCATTAAAATTTCCATAATAATTTTAAAGGCAGATGTTGTAAGTTAATTATAAATCCATTCAAAAAAACCAAACTCTCATCAGACATTACTCAACATGCCTTTTCTCAATTTTATTACCAGTTTATAACTTATTATAATTTATAGTACCTATTTGCCTTAAATGATTCTCTGTGTCCAGCTCTTTTTTTCTGGCAATAAGAAGTTCCTGCAAGAGAATTCATGTGATTGAATATACTATTAAATATTTTATACAAAAAAGGATATGTTATACCTTGATGCCATATATATTAAGAAGAAAATAAAATGTGTCTTATGTAAGACTCATCTTGAATAAAATGCAAACTGCTTGACATATAAATGGTACAAAACAAGCATTTACAAGCATTTATTTTAGACAAGACTTATAAAAGACAAGTCTTATCTTGGAAGAGAATTTTCCACTGTTCTTGGTTAGTCTGCATCCTAATTAAGATGTGAACTTCCTCATATAAATGGTTCTGCATCCTAAATAAGACATGAACTATATAATTAGTGTACAATCTCATGTACTGTAACAAAAATAGGGTGCAAACCATTTATATGAGATGTTCACATCTTATGTAGGGCACATTTCACTAGGGCACGTCTTATTTTCTCTAGTATAAATGCCTCTAATATGATTTGTGGAAATAGATAGTAGTTATAGTACCTGATTTCTTAAAATATTCTGAAAACAAAATATAATTGGGATATTGGAAACTAAAAACTCACCTAAGTTTTAACTGTTGTATAAATTTTAATTAATATGTATATTTAACAAACTAATTTACACTTCATTTTCTATTCATTCAAGACGAAATCCGAAAATTATTGGGAATCATACAATCAAAACTTGTTGTTAAGTAAACATAAAAAATGATTGCTTTCAGGAACATACTATTTAATAATTTTATTATTAAATATATCCAGTAAAATTGTGTTTTTCAGAATTTGGCTCAAAAGAAGGGTACATAAAAAAAATATCTAGTACATGAATTGACAAAGTTCTTCACACTTAAAAAGTTGCTTCAGAGTCTGGGATAGCTAAATTAAAATATTATTACTACATGTACTACTACTACTATTACTACTACTACTATTACTACTACTATTACTACTACTATACTACTACTACTACTACTACTATTATTGCTACTACTACTACTACTACTACTACTACTACTACTACTACTACTACTACTACTACTACTACTACTAATAATAATAATAATAATAATAATAATAATAATAATAATGAGTGTGTGCTAGTCGCCCTACTGCAGTCTTGGAACTGAATTGCAAGGATGCAGCTCTATGAGGACAGACCAAAAGCATATAAATGCACCTCTGGCAGCCGCTACACGATCCATGCATGACCTCCGAACTCAGCACCATAGCTATGTTGGTATTCTAGCTATGAGTCCATTTTAAGGAGGGTGGAAAACTAAAGTTCCCAGAGAAAAACCCTCAAAGTCAGGATGAGATCCACCAATAACTCACCCGATATATGCTCCAGGCAGGAATCGAATCAATCAGGGTCATAGCAATGGGAGGCACGAGTGCTAACTACTGCACCACCCTGACACCCCTTACATCAAGGTGCTGCGGGCTGAAAATTTTTAGCACTTGCTACTGATTGCAAATATTAACTTTACTTAATATTAACTAATAAGCTATTAAATTTCGCTGCTTATAGTCTTTCATTAACCTGTGTATGTTGTAACTCTTGTTGTACATTCTTGAAATGCTCACTCATGGCATGAATCCTATCAACATGATCATCGAGTTGCTCCTTATTCCCAGAACAATCCTTCTGAATTCCACTGACCTAGAAAAAAAAAGGTATTTCTGACATTGTAACTTGCAAAATTGGCAGAAGTAGTAATTTTACCAGCACAGACCAGAGGACTTGGTTCAAGCAAGGAAGAAGATTATGGGTATCAAGTCAATTTATAGGTTCAGCATTCATCTTACTTCATTTCATTAATAAATATACATTTTTCTGCTTTCATCCATTAGGTCCAGACCTCACCCCTCACTGCTGGAGGCACTGCAGGTGGTTACTACCACCAGCTGAGGGTATTTGTTCCCTTTACCCTCTATGTGGTTTGGGTTTTTGTATCTGGTGAAGCATCATATGACCATCACAACATATGGTCATCCAAATACTTCTGACACAAACAGTAACTTGAATTTCCGATTCACGAAACTCAATCAATAATCACCTAATTCAAGAAATATAAAATGGTTTGAACAATGTTATGAAAGGGGGCTTTTTAAAGGCTGAGAAATCACAAAATGAGTAGGGCCTAGAAATGCATCTAGCTTTCCACACGTATTAAAAACTTTTTGTAAGCTTGCAACAGCCACTCTCTTTTTTTAGTAAACTGCATAAAAAATCTCTCATTAAAATACCGCTAGTACTAGAAAATATAATAAGTAAAATAGGAAAAAAGGGAAAAAACTGATGTAACGCTTCATTCATTCAAGTGCAGTACCTTATTCAAAATGATGAATGTAAATTAGATAAAAACTGTTAATCTTTGAAACAGATACTTTTATATTTAAATTACTTTGGCTGGGCCTTCGACTGAAATAACAATTTTTATAGGAATTAATCGTTTTACACTCATTTGACTTAAAAATTAATTCTCTATACTTTAGAAATTTAAGGCGAAGGAATTATCAATGTATTCTATGTCAACAATCGATCTAAAACATACACATTGTTCCATTCTGCTTACAAACGACTTTAATTTACCTCAACTTCCAGTTGTTTATTTTCTGCATTTGCAACAGGCATTGCAATACCTTCATCGAAGTTTAAGTCACTCAAAACAGACTCCATTTTCTCTTGTGCAAAGAACAAATTTAAAGTCGGAAAATTAAAATTTTTTAGGGAATCAGGGACACAAACATTGAATCTCCTTAACGTTGAAGCATATAAACTGCAAGGATACTCAAAAATTTTGTGCAGTGAAATGAAAAACTTTCTTCCGATTCTCGCAAACAACTCCAAAAAGTTGTTGTGGAAACGGAGACAACATCACCTGAAAAAATTAGGCCCACTCTTTTTTTGGTCAGCGGGCTGTCCATTTAAAAATCTAAGTGGGAGAGGGAGGAGAACATTTTTTTTAACGCAGTGTTACAAATCCATTATTATTGTTGCTCTGGTTTATTTTATGCTTATTTACTTAAATTGAAAGGGATACAATAAATTTTTAAACTATATTGAAATATTTATATACAACAATTTTAATATTAATTTTTAACACATAAAAGCGAGACCAAAAATACCTAAAAGGGGACTGGGACCATTAATTATGAACTTTAATTATGCACATGTGGAAAATTGGACGGAAAATTGTGGTTCACCGAGAACAACAGTGGCAAGGTTGTGGCAGGTGTTCTCGTCTTTGGCAATCTCTGCAAGGAAAAACAGATTTTAAATAGATCTGAAAGTTATACGGATTCAGGGAATCGATTTTACTAAGATGAGAAAAAAGCAGAAAAGAGAAATTTCTTCCAAAAAGGGAGCCGTTGAGAAAGTTGCTGCTTGGCTAGAGACAAATGAGGAGCCCAACGTGGTTGAAGAACATGAAAAGACTTCTACCATGGACTTACCAAGTAATAATATAAATAATTTGTCTGTTGCAAAGAGAGATGGGGAAGATGATGAAGCACCAGCAGATATTTCTTGGAAAAAGAGCAAAGAAGAAATCATTAAGGAGAAAAAGAAGCAGGACGAAATTTTGCTTGCGGCTAAACAACAAGAAAAGGAAGCTCGTAGATTAAGAGATGAACGAATGAAGCAGCAGAAGAAGGAAAAAGAAGAACGAATGTTGTCAAGGCTGCCAGATGATGTGCTTCAAGCTGTGGCAGAGAAACAGGGAGAGAAAATAAGCTTAGAGAAGGAGTTAGATCGAGGAAACCGCTTAAGTTTAGATGAGGAGGTCGACAGTGCCAGTGAAAACAGTGAGCAAGAGTCTAAAGATACCAGCAGAGCTGAAGACAAATCGTCAAAACAAAAAGGGATCAAAGTTTCAGTTTTGAAAAAAGAGCCTCAGGGTAAACGAATTTCCAGTGAAGCAACTAATTTTCTTCAGCATCACTTTTATGGTGATCGTTTGCATAGGGTATCTGCAGTGAAATCCTTTAGTCAAAAAAGAACCAAAACGGAGCTTGAGCCTCCTAAGAAGATTGCTAAAACCAACAAATAGCACAGATAGCTCTTAGAAAACTGATATTTAGCTTGTGTTTATAGTTTAAAAAGAATTTATTGGTAATTGAAAATACCTTTTGCCTTCTAATAACTGCTTTCAGAAAACTAAATATTTAGCTTGTGTTCATAGTTTAAAAATAGTTGATTGTTAATTTAAAATACTTTTTGCCTTTTCCAAGGGGCATACACGTGTATACCTAGTTGTATGCAACATTCAGTAGAAGTTTGCTCATTTACACACCAAGTTTTCAGTCCAATTTTGTCACACACGGTGATTTTAGTTTAGTTAATTATTTCAGGTAATGTTTGTGACACCTGTGATCCACTAAGTTTTGTGTTTCAATTTTATTTTGGTTTGGTTCCAGCTATTTATTTGTTTGATGTGTCTCGGTGTCCAACAGTGGTATAGGGATTTAACAAAACTCTGTGCCCTATAGTCGATAAATTTCTCAAAATTACACCAAATATACCAAGATATAATCCTTACTCCAACCCTAACCGTTACTCCTAACCCTAACAGTGGTTTCACGAATTTTTGGTTGCTCGTAAAGCGAGGTTTATACTCTCAACAATCTAAAATATTGAAGTATAAACCTTCCTTTACAAGCAACCAAGAGTTCTCAAAATCAGTAGGAGTAATAGTTAGGGTTGGTATATTTGGTGTAATTTTAAGAAATTTATCGACACTCAGACAACGAGTTTTATTAAAACCCTATACGACTGTTGGACACCAAGACACAGTGTTAGTTGTTTTTATTG
>JAOBBB020240202.1:0-11318 GCA_025331005.2 Zoanthus gigantus | reverse complement strand
GGCTTTGTTTGATCAATTCTCATTTTCTCATCACCAAATGTCATATTTTGTATGTGTTATATAAGGAGAAGTTGGTTTTTGATAACTGACTGGCACTGAAAGGGTTAATGATGATCTATTTGAGTCAACACAATACTTGCTTCAATATTAACTCAAGGCACTAAAAAGGTCTTCCCCCTGAAATCAAGCCCGAGAGCCAAAATCCGTGACGCTGGGACACCTAGAAACGTAGAAACGTAAACTCATGTAAAGGAGCATACTTCCAATCTACAATCCAAGGCTGGAACACCCCAACTGGACACATAAAAGAGGCCTCAGGAAGCGGACCGGCAAAAGGGTACAGCTAAGGTACTTACTTTTTGCCAGCCCTTATATGTCTAATAATTCTCGAATTATGATAAACGGGCGAAGCAAACAGTTACTCTAATCCTCCCAACCAACTGAAAGGCATCAACAGTCTCGGTACCTGGGCACTACCAACTTAAACAAAAACGGGGTAACTGATGAGAGGCGTGCCTTGCAAAGCTTTCAATGGTATGGGGCACCCAAAGCCCGTTTAACACCTGAAAATGGATAGATTTAATTAAGTTTCCAGTCATTTGTATCAATAATATTACATTACACTAGTAATCAGTTGAAACATTGGTTTTACGCAGAACCCACTCGGATGTGAGACGAATACCTTCCCAATGACAAAGTGAAAAAAATAGCTACCACTCCCTATTCAAATGTGGCTTAGAACTCCCAATATTGAGAATACTATGTAACGCACTCTGATTGTCTGTTCTGTGCTTACAGTGGCGACCGGGCAAGACTGATATGCAAATACAAATCACCCATTCCTTCGTTTACCTGACACACACACACACACACTTCTGATCTTGAGGAATTCACGAAACCGTTTATAAAATCAGCTCTTATACATTCTGCTTCGCTCCATTTCTCCGCAGATAAACGAACTGTTATCATCATTCATTGAGTACCATGGCACTAGATACTTGCAGCTACTAATGACAGGCACAAGGTCCACATTGATTGTTAGTATTAAACCTTAAGTTAAAGCTATCTAATGTGCAATATTTTATTATTACTTTTCTCCAGGGAAAACGACCTGTGAGTTTGATTGGGTTCAGTCTTGGCGCACGAGTCATATTTTATTGTCTGAAGGAGCTGGCGAACATGAAAGGTGCGACTGTGTGAGCTTGGGTCAATCAAGGCTACGTCTGTTAATCAAGAGGTCCTTGCACCTTAGTAATGATCAAAGCGTTCAAGATATACGTTTTTATACTTTTCAAAATGAGCCTTCATAGTTAAACAATAGAAGGAGCATTTTTAGTAATATTTCACTTTTAAGTAGCAAGTTAAGACATTTTTACTGATTATCGCAGTACAAAACAATTGTAACAATCCTCTACAGCTTTAAGGGACATCAGTAGATCCGCAAAGAATCGCATGGTACCAATAGCTCTGGCTTCACAGCTCAGTTGGTAAGACCGCTGATCGGCATTGCGGAGGTCACAAGCTCGAATCTTATTGAAGCCACTTTTACAATATCCGCAACAGAAATTACTGTCTACACTTGGCGCTCGCTCCTTTGCTTCTGCTTCCCCGTCACTCTGGAACAAACTGCCTGCTGATATAAGGAACGCTACATCCCTTAATGAATTTTAAAAAATGATTAAGACCTTTCTTTTTAATGTAGAACTTTATAATCAGTTGATTATTTTATTCAATTTGTTTCATATTAATTAATTCTGTCCATTTTACTCATTTTAATTATTATATTGTAAAGCGCTTTTGATCGACTTCGGAAAAAGCGCTATATAAATTTTAAAATTATTATTATTGTTATTATTATTAAGCCTAAAATGTTATTAATATGCTTTTTTTTTCATTAAAATATATTCTTTTAGTTTTATCAACTTTTAAGTGGAGTCAGTGGACTCACTACGTTTGAAAAACAAAGATCTTTGAAATCTATATACATTGAAAATGATATACTCCAGACAATTTGAACTTATATCTCTCCCGTGCATAATATGATTGTTTTTATCCATTATAACAATTTCTTTAGAAGGATTTTGATGTGCATGGATTCTAATTTTACCTTTCAAGATTGTGAAGGGTTGATGGAGGATGTCATAGTTCTTGGTGCACCAGTCAGTGGTAATTGGACAGAGTGGAAACCCTTTCAAAAGATTGTGGCAGGACGAATCATAAACGGTTATTGTAGGTTGGTCATTTTCAGAAGATTTCGTAAGAAATTCTAAATTATTGAAAACCCTTGGTCGGTGTAGCGGTTTTAACTCGTGCCATTACGTCATGCAAAGGTTCGACTTCTCACTAAAGCTGAGATTTGTCATTTTCAAATTGACTGAGTTGTTTTTGTGTGAGCATTGTGTTTTTGTCTTGCCTAGGCCTGAATAGATTGTGCTCGCAAAAACATAAAAAGTTGTTCTTTTTAAACTCAAAAAATTGTTAAAAATTTGCTGGCGAAAACCCCCCAAAAAAGTTGCTACTATAAATATTATTTAATGCCTTCAATAATCGTTCTTTGTGAATAATTGGATCATAAAAAAGTTCAGTATATTATTCAGAAAGTTTATCTTCGGGATGTATTGAGGATGAAAGCCTTGGTGACCAGGCAGTGGTAGTTAACCTAATAAGCCTGGGGATGAAGCCTAACATACGAGCATATTAGCGTCGATATGTTTTACAGTAATTGATGTTTCCTTTTACATAGTGATTTTTATAAGATAAATCAATACAAAGTTGCTCCGAAATCCAAAAGGTGTTGGAAGTTGCTAGAATCATTTTTTTTTTATTCAAACGTCCCTAGTTGCTCAAAAGTTGCCGAGCACAATCTATTCAAGCGTAGTCCTGCTTCAAAATTTAAACTATCCCATTTTACTAGTGTCTGTGATGTGCACTGCTCTCCAAAGTCATCATAGTCAATAAATAGGCTCGCCTGTTCCTCGATTCTGAATTAATTTCTTAGAACTTTACTCTCTTAATGTTGTAATCCGCAGGAACAGTGATCAAGCCACCCCCTTTGTTCATATCAATGCAAACTATTTCGGGAAACATGTTTGATTCTGGCTGTTGTATATTGAAATCCCATTGAAGTTTTGCAGCTTCATTTCTTATTGGTTTAAGTTGGTACCGTTTGTCCTCCACTTCACAACCATCCTCATCATTGTACTAAATACTACAGTATACTTTGTAGTAATCATAAGACAGCAACAATATTTTAGAAGGGTTAAGACAGATATTTACGTCTTAAGATTTTTCCTTACCAACATAGAGTGTACCCTGAACAATTTCTTGGTCACTTGTTTGTATACCAAAGGTGAACGTAAATCTTTGGTGGTGCGAAGCTATAATTCTTATACACAGCACTTACTCTGAGACTATATATTACTGTTGTATAGATTGCAAAAACGTACTAGTAGCTAACTTGAAGCCACTATATTGTTCAATCTAGATTTGATTAAACATGTGCTTCGCTTACTCGCTGACGCACTTCAAATTACATTAAAACTTTTAAGAAATGGATTATTTTGCCGACAGGAAAGACTGGCTGCTGCAGTTTGTATATCGCACGACATCGGTGAGATCAACTGTGGCAGGCCTTCACCCGATCACATGGCCCAACAGACGAATTGTTAACGTTGATCTCAGTGATATTGTAAGTTCTATTTTTGATCAAAAATATTATTTCTTCAATTATTGCCAACGAGCCATCCTAGCAAGGCTGATGAAGGCGACAGAGCATGGAGCCGTGCGAGATATCATACAATATAAATTATTCAGTATGTACTTATGTATTACACACTTTTATAAATTTTATTCATACTTTAATTTTATTAGTTTGTCTTCGAGAGACGAAGTTACATTACTATTTTTATATCCTTTCTATGCATATTATACCTAATTTATATTGTACACATATTCAAATTATTCTGTACTCTGTAACGCGCATTTGAAAACCGTATGGTTGACACCTGCGCGCTAGAAATTAATAAATTATTATTATTATTATTATTATTATAACTATTATTATTAATCGTTTGTATATAATTTTACTTCCAATATTTACAGTGAGTACTTTAAATATCTATAGGCTTCTAAAAACTTTGTAAAGTACTTACCAACTTTTAGTTTATAAAAGTTTCATCCATATAAGAAGAAACGTAAAAACTTATAGGATGCGTTTAATTTTAGCTTAACAAGTTAAAATTGTCTTGTTTTTGTTTCTGTTTTTGGTGCTCCACAAGACAAGAAATCTGCGTTAAGCTCCTATAATTAACAACTATCACCCAAAGGGGAAGTGAATGGCTTTGGGTATAATTATACCGAGATGCATTGCGTCAAGGTGTATATCTAGCGCTACGCACCGACCCTGAGGGAGATAGCTGTTTTGGTATTTACCAAAATAATGGGATAAAAAATGGATTTTATTTTCTTAGAAACAATACAATGTAAACTTTTTTTTTATTTTTAGCACGCGCGTTTCCTCTCATTTTGACTTCCGCCTCAAAATAAACTAATAGTCTTGGGTATCGCGAATTTCGAGAGCCAATAAGAGCTCACGAATATGGATATCGGTTCTTTTAAATACTAAAACCAAGAGTCCCATTTGGATCCGTAATTGTGGAAGGCGTGAGCTTTACCGCTCAATCATACTTAGTTCCTGACTTCCTAATTGATCCTTAGGAACTTTTCCAAACACTGCAAGAACATAAATATTGCGAGTATTAAATAACAAAACTATTTACAAAACATTCTTAAAATGACGTTGTTAGTTCATACAGGAAGTGTAACAAGGATACAGTACATTGTGAACAAAAAGACCAGCAGACTTTCTTGTGATGTGAGTGGCTATCCAAGACCGGTGATCACATGGCAAAAGGCAGGAGCACCAGTAAAAGGCTCCAGATTCACAGCAGCTTTCTTTGGATCCTTAAAAGTTGAGAATGCTACAAACAGCGATCTGGGACGCTACACTTGCACAGCAAGACAACAAGTGCCTTTGACTACTAAATCAAGATCTCAAACTTTTACAGAATCGGTTGTGATCGATGTCCGAATAGCAGGTTAGAACCTTGTTGTAAAATATTTATAGCGCTCTCTTGCTCTAAACGTAAAGTGTGTCAGGTTTATATTGTCTTCGTACAGTCCAACCTTATCAAATTTTTGATAAATGAAAATTTAACTTCTTTTTTCAGTTAGTCCGGTAATGAAGCATTCGCCGCCGTCCATGTTGATCGTCGCTTTTGGGTCCAACGTAACTTTAACCTGTAAGGCAACTGGCAAACCGCGTCCGCAGTACAAATGGTTTACATCCAGCGGCCGAGAGCTAAAAGGAAGTCAGTTTATTAACATTGATGGAGGAAATCTCACAATTTCCTTGGTAAAGAAGAAGGATCTCGGTATCTACATGTGCAAAGCTCAGAATATTGCTGGAGAAGCAATCGCTATTGTTGACTTGGTTAACGGTTGGTATTAAAAGAGATGAACATCATTTCCTGTTAAACAAAATCTGTCAATTAAAATTTTCTTTTACCTGCAGTAGTGGCGTTATTATGACTCAATGACTTTGCTACTTTTATCGGTTATGACCTTTGTTGTAGAATCGTCGGCATGCCATCAATTAATCCATTATAACCTTTCTTGTAGAATCACACACCATAAGTTAATCCGTTATAACCTTTGTTGTAGAATCACATATCATAAATTAATCGCATGTAATGATTGGTTGAAATAGATCTATAACAGTGGAGTCACATTTATAAAAAACTCAATTTAGGAACTCAATTTTCTCTCTGCTACCAAGCGCGGCAACTAAATTTTTTGAGAAGCCAACACCTTTGATTCATTTCCGCTTTACGATTAAGATGAATTTTGTTCGTTCTGACTGATGAACTCCACTGTAAATCTCAATCAGATAATAAATCGCTGATTTTTAAAATGAATTTCGTGATAAGGCGATCATGGTTTTCCTATTATCATTGTAAAACCGTGTTTTGTTATTTCTAGCACCAAAATCCAGCAGAATAATACTGTACACTTTTCTTGCAGGACAAGGAAGCTCTATTTCACATACGGGATACATAATAGCTGGTTCTGTTTGCGGTGTATTGCTTTGTATCGTGGCTATCATTCTTAGCATTCGTTATTACCGCTTGAGAACGACGACTCTTCGTGAGTATCACAGAGAAACAGAGGAGGAGAAAAGGACTGCTAGGGAAGGGATAAACAGGGTTCTAGCTATGCAATGCATATTGGGGGGATAATTTCTATCAAATTTAGGCGGTAAAATAATGTTTGATTAATTTTGTACATCACAAAGGCTTGCTTTTGGGGGGATTAAGGGATGTCATATCAACTGGCTTATCAGAATTAAAGTAGCAAAAGAATGGTTGATGTATACATTTTGTACATCATAAAAAGTTGTGTGTGAGCAACACTCAGTTGTTAAGATGACTTTCTGCCAGGCGGAAGGGCCGGGGATCATTTGTTCTGCCGTGGAAAGGGATAATAACTCTATGTTCTAGTCTCCTACCTTTTAATCTTCCATCGTGGAATCCCACAAACATGTCGATAAAACAGGCTCATGAACCAATTACTTTGATATAAAATAATGTATATTGGATGAAATTTTTATGTATCACAATCCTGTCTACAAGTCGATTTATAGTATTGCAAAACCCTAATAGTTTAGCCACTGTTTTCCTCTGGGGTTAAATACGACCAAGAAGGATTTAATTATTATCATCATCATCATCATCATCATCATCATCATCATCATCATCATCATTATCATTATCATTATTATTTTTATTATTACTATTATAATTATTATTATCATCATCATAATTCTTAAACATTCCTATCCTATTAATTATGCTATTAATTATTTACTTTCTTCCTTGAATTATGTCTTACACCATAATAAAATATTTTATTCTAGGTGAAATACAAGACAATAAGTCAAGGTAACTATATGTATCGTTAAACTTTCAAACGCATGTTGCATATTTGGAAATTTTTTTTTCTATTTACCGGTTAGGGTTATAGCTGATAAATTTTAATCTTTTTCAGAACAAGGATGTCATCATGCGAATTTCAGGTACTAACTTTACACGTTAAATAGAAAACTTGAAGTCACGTGATTGGAACATGTGACACCAACAAGTGAAAGCAAACCGTAAGCCTAACTCAAAACTGCCGGTAGAGGTCAGATTCTAAAAGTAAGGATTATGTTTTAGAGATAGTGGTTGTTTTTAGGTTATTGGGGTGATTTGGGGGTTGAGGTTAGGCTTTGGGCCATGGTAAGGCAAGTGACATACACCCTTATTCTACTTTGCTGAGAAAACTTTGCTCTCCTGTGTCTATTTTGAACTCAAAATATTGTTGTAGCTATGTCAAAATTTTAACCAGATTACCCCTCCAAAAATGTCTTCGTAATTTGTCGAATGTTTGGCTTGTTCTGTTCATAATAATTACTGTCACCCCTCCCCCCGAGTTTGTACATTAAGCATTGTTTTGCTCATTTATGTATTTTAGTTGATGATTAGCCGATTGCAGTAGTAATACTATTTTGAACTAATTAATTAACCAACAGCTAATTGTCTTAATAATGTTAATCTTCCTTAATATTTTTACCATTAATGACCCAACTTTAATCAATCGTCAGGCAGTTTGATGACTGTTATTTAGATCTGACTTTCCTGATATTGCATGAGGATTAAGGCGTCTAAACGTTTCTTGTTACCGACTGAAACTATTTAAATATATGAGACGATTTGTCAATTCATAATTGTTTGTAGTCTCAAACCACTCGCATTACTCTCCGCAAGCGATAGCTTTGAGACAACGTGATCTAGAACAGAGTGCTAGAAAGTTTTGTTTTAACTCCTTTTTTTTTCTTTTTTCTTCAACAGTTGCTATTTAATAACTCTTTTAGAAGATACCATTTTAACTGATCAGAAACAACTTGGGAAAGTAAAAAAAGAAAAAGTCCAGGCTGTCATGTTGCCAGTACAGTTTTCATTAGGAGTCGGTTCTCCAGCCTGTTCAACCTTTTTTCTTCCGAGGATGTCACTGATTATTCTGCAATGAAAACCTTACACCGACATCTATGTTGCAAACATCATTTTGTATTAATTCCATCCCCAGCTTCTTAGGCTCAGGCGCCAATTTAAATTAACTATTGATTTTCAATCTGCTTGTTAACCACTGCTGTATAAACTGAGTCTATTTCCTGATGAGCGTACAACCTTTCCCCAGATTTCTTGCAGTCTCATTTTCCATCATAAATGAGATTCTTGGAATCTTGTTCTCTTTCTTCCGCAGCCCAATCTCTTGCCACTTTACCCAGGTCCAAGTCTACGGTACGCATTGCCTCCTGGGTACAACAGCAGCCGTAATTCCTTGTGCTCCTTACAGGATCTGTTTAGTCCTGGGGTTGCCTTAGAGCCTTTGGAGTATCATCGTGACTGTATTCATATCGAAAAGCAAATTGGCAAGGGAGCATTTGGTGAAGTATCGCGCGCTGTCCTTGTCGATGTCTTTGAAGGAAAGGTTGAGAAGCGAATTGTTGCCGTCAAATCTATCAGAGGTAGGTACCTAACTATGACATGATATGATATGATATCTCAAAATTAATATTCCTGTCAGTGAAATCCCTAGCGAACTATTCGTAGATGTTTTTGAAGTTAAACTGGCTCTCCAGAAGCTCAAGGTGAGCAAGTCCTCAGGCCCAGATGGGATTCCAAACATCGTGCTTAAGTCCTTTGCTTTTAAATTAGCTCCGGTGATCTTGAACTATATCATTCCTCCCTGATCGAAGGCTATTTACCACAAGTCAGTTGTTATACAACCCCTAACCATACAGAAACCTGCTCGTGCTATTGAGAATGATGTACGCCCTGTATCTCTAACTTGCCTACTGGCAAAGGTTCTCTAGGGTTTCACCTTATCGCCAACCTTGATAATAATGACCTTGCGACGACGTTCAATTAAGTTGCATCTTGATTGCAATACTAATAATCTTATTTATATGATTCAATGTAATCGCTGCCATCTAGAATATATTGGAGAAACTAAACGCTCCCTCAAAGACCAAATTAATGATCATCGACGCACAGTAGATAACCCTAATAGTAAATCTGCCCCTACCACCGCTTCTAAACATTTTTTGCTAACCCCTTGTCACTCTTCTAATGATATTCAACTAATCACCATTGAAAAAATCCTTAGAAAAAGAGATTTAGTCCGCAAGGCTCGGGAAGCACATCTCATCCTCAAAGCTAATACTCTTGAACCTTATGGACTCAACATAAGAGATGATCTGTAATTATCACTTTTTCTACCTTTTTATCCCTTTTATCTTACACTTTTTTGTTTTGTATAATTTACAGCTTATTTGTTATTTACACCCTATATCATATTTTGTATCACATATCATATTCCTTTTTCCCAATATATATTTCTTATGTTTATGGAAAGATATCCTTATAACCTGATGAAGATCGGTGTGGCCGATCAAAATATAGTTAATGAAATTTATTGTCGTTGTTTGTCAACTTTTCTTATATACTTAATTTTTAACAGTAAGGTATGGACACTCATTACACTGAGTTAGTTTGTAATTGTAATCTGATCATATCTGTAATTCAGCCCAATAGCTTAAAAAGATATGAATAAACAAACATTATTATTATTATCATTATTATTATTATTGTTATTAACATCTTTCGTTTTCGAAATTTCCAACTCCATTATCATTAATAATAATATTAATATTATTATTATTATTGTTATTATTATTGTTATTGTTATTCTTCTTCTTATTATTATTATTAACAACATATTTTTAAGGAGCACCTGATGAGTTCAACAAAGAACTTGATCTTCGAAAGACACTAGTTTCTGAGCCGCACCCCCACATCGTCAATCTTCTGGGATACGTTAAAAAATCACGTAAGTTTTTTCTAAAATTCAAACCTTTACCGCTAAATAATGACCATAAAATTGCTTAGCACATAACGACTGTTACGCTGCAAAATGTAACAACTTCATAACTGAAAATGTAACTTCTTTTGACGTAAAATGTAACTTTAACGCTAAATCTAACTACTTTTGACGCAAAAGGTAGCAATTCTTTAACGCAATTTACGTAACAATTTTTGACGCAAAATGTAACAAAAAAGTTAACATGAGTGACGACATTCATAAAGCTTATTAACGAAGGTTACACTTCACACTTGAATGCTGACCATTAAGTTCAGAGCAAATTTGTTGTTTTTTTGTAATCATAATCGTTAATCAAATGATCGGAATTAAGTTGGTTGTGTAAAGGAAAAAGATAAAAGCTTAAAAAGCTTGAAGTAAAGACACATTGTGTGGAATACAAAATCTTAAGTTCTTAACATCCTTCTTATAATCCTCAGGTAGAGCTCCTAAAACTGTTATTATTTGCTGTTTACTTACCATACGAATTTTACAGAGCCGATGTTAATGATATTGGAATACGTACCGTTCGGAGACCTCCTGGGATATTTGAGACAAAGCCGCGGGTTGCGGGACCAATATTATTCGCGAAAGGAGGAACTCGAGGGCGTAGATACTGATTATTCTCATCATCTCTCGTCCCTGGAACTGCTTTCATTTGCAAGACAGATTGCCAATGGCATGAAATTTTTGTCCAGTAAAAAGGTTTGTGGGTAGTTCGTAAGGTGCCAGTCTATAGCTTTTGCTCAAAATGTGAGAAAATAAAAATTTAAAAGTTATGGAAACGTCGAAAAAAGGAATAAAGTAAGAGTGTTAACAGCCCCTTCTTATAGGGGAGAGGGTTATAGGGAGCGTTTTAGAGAAGGGTGTATTTTATTAGAGAGGGATGTATATAATTAGAGAGGGGTGTGTAATATTAGAGAGGGGTATTAGAGAGGTGTGTTGTCAGAAAGGGAACGTACTAGAGATGCTTATTAGAGGGAATATTAATCGGGTGTTCAGATGTTGTGTGGTACAGATCATGCGAGGAGAAAAGAGAGACCGAATCATAACTGTTTTATATGATATACTTTCCAAATGTTCATGTAGTACAAGATTTCGCTTTACACTTTATTGCATTTACTCTTCATAAGAATAAAATTGTTTTTGCTGTAAATTGGAAAACAGAAAAAAAAAAAAAAAAAAGCAGGCAGCGCCAGGTAAGCCCCAGGGCCCGGTATCAATATTACGAAAATTTTATCGACTGACTGTGCTACTTATCATCAAAGCAAAACGAAGTATTACCGAAGTAATTTGCCTTT
>JAOBBB020240126.1:0-11318 GCA_025331005.2 Zoanthus gigantus | reverse complement strand
TATTAGTTCTAATTTCCTTAAAAATAGGAAGCATATTTTAGCTGACACGGAGCATAATTTGGAAAAAAAGCCTAATTTCAGCATAATTTTGAGAAATTTCGAGCAGTGCCAAGAGCATAATATGCTCATTTTACGAGCACAATGTACAAAAGCCTAGTAGAGAGTGGCCTTAAATATTTGGCGGTAGTCGTAAGCTATCGTCCCGGTTGATTGCCTTTTCTCCATACACATTTATTTCCCAGGCCTCCAAAACGCGCCTTTCATGCTACTTTGGGCACAAGCGTATGATGTCAGCGGAGTCCCAGGAAATTGGATGGCCCGTGTTTTTGCAATGTTCCGCCAGTGCCAATTTTTTAGTTTCACGTTTTTAACAGCTTTTTTTGTGTTCACCTTCCCTTGTTGCAAACTGCCTTTTTGTTTTACCTATAAAATATTTTTCACAACCTCCGCAAGAAATTTTATAGATCGGCGGGCGAATCTGAGCTTTTGGCACAGGGTCTTTCGGCTTTGGGAACAGATTTTCAACGGTCTGGTGAAATTCTAACTCAACTTTGATACCAAAATGTTCAAGTATTCTTTTGATGGGTTCTGAAGTTCCTGGATATAAGGCAACACGCAAAATTTGTTTCCGCTTTTATCGTTCACAGATTTGGAAGCAGACATTTCTTCTGAAGTTTTTTTGGTTTGCTGGCCTCGATAACAAAACGTTTTGAATAACAATTAGCTAGCGATTTTAATGCTTTTTTACGTCTGTGGGTCCTGAAGTTGTAAACAAAATTAATATTTTCTCTAGCGATTGCAAGTATACTCCATCTCACCCGTCCTTTGTTTTCGAGATGCTATTCATTGACTGAACAATTCACACTAGAACCGGTCAAATGCTCCCAAGTTGAAGAGATCGTTAATTCATTGTCAACAAACAAAGCTCCTGGGACTGACAAGATACCTGTTCCTGTCATTAAGGCTCTACTCCGACGAAGGACTAACGTCCGAAACGTCAGTAAGTATTCTCTCGTTTTTACGGTGTAGAATTTACATTTTTATTATTAAATTGTTTCTTTAGAAACACCGACGCAGCAACTAGTTTACCGCTAGTTAGTTTTCTATTCTAAAATAGCGAGTTGACAGCTATGATTTTCAAAAAACAGAATTAAACATATATGACGATGGTTGCTGGCTCCTCAAGCCCAAGGATCAATGGGAAGGTTGTCCCTGACGGTAAACCCTCTGGTAGTTTTGAAGGCCTATCTTTGAATTGCATACTCTTTGACACCCTGGGCACGAGAATCCTGGGTCGGGGGGGAGCCTCGCTTTTTCAGTGCCCTCCAACTAACCCTTTCCCAGATTCTGTTTTCCCAGTCTTTTTCTGGGATTCGGCTGCGCGAAGCAGTCGCCTCGGCTGATCCTTGTAGCTCTCTCTAGTGGCTCCCCTGCCGCGTTTGCCCTGGCACGGTTCTCCATAAAACGCGACTTTGGGCAATCTCGTGTTCTCCATGCGACAGGTGCCCAGTGTAGCTGTTTGTTCACAAGCATGGACTCAATGCTGGTAATGTCAGCTCGATCGCTCCAAGACTTTGTTATCACAAAATTCTGCCACTTGATGTTCATGATGGAATGAAGACATTGATGGTGAAAATGCTCCAGAAGCTGCACCTGTTTCCGGTACAGAATCCAGTCCTCGAAATTGTAAAGGAGAGCGGTGAAATCTACCGCTCTGTAGAGTAGGATCTTTGTTGCAAGGCGCAGAGAGTGATTCTTCCATTCTTCCATACACGCCTTTGTAGACGACCAAAGGAGCTGCAAGCTTTCAATAAGCGGTTGTCAAAATCCTCGGTGACAGTGGCATCATTAGAGTTATGTAAAATGCTCAACGGCGTTCAGCAAGTTTTCGTCAATGCAGATGCTTGGAGGATGGTAGGTCCCACACAGAGGCTTTTTTTACAGTACTTCGATTTTCTTGAGGCTGATTGTCAGGCTGATTGCATCTGCATTTTCAAAGCGGTCGACAACTGCTTGCAGGGCTATTTCACTGTGTGCAAGAAGGGAGCAGTCGTCTGCAAAGAGCAGCTCTATGATCACCTCCTCAAGAATTTTGGTGTGTTTAAAGACGCTCCCATCCGTTCGGAACCGTACTTAAATCCCTTCTGTGAGACCCTACTTTGCTTCTCTGATCATCTTGCTGAAAAAGATTGCAAAGAGCGTTGTTGCGAGGACACATCCCATGGGGAAGGGGACGGAAAGGTTGCCGCTGTGCCTCACCTGCTCTATCTGTCCTTCGTGGAACCATTGCAGTATATTCAGGAACTTTAGAGGGCAGTCCAATCTTGCAAGGATCTTCCATAGCCCTTCACGGATGACCCTATCAAAGGCCTGCTAAGTAGAGTCCTATGTTTTGCTCCCTGCACTTCTCCTGGATTTGGCGCAGAACGAAGATCATGTCTATAGTTCCTCGATTAGCTTTGCACCCACACTGACTTTCTGACAGGTTTTCTTTCGCGATTGAAGGGATGAGTCTTTTCCAGCTGAACCACTGCCAAGATTATCCCCGCAACGGATAGTAGAGTGACGCCTCTGTAGTTGGAACACTCTGAATTCACCTTCTTGTTTTTGTACAGAGACTATGACGGCATAATGTGGGACAACTCCACTTTTCTAGCATTCCTGGGACAAGTCAGTCAGTTTGGCAAAAAGAGGGGCACCCCATACTTGCACACCTCTGACTCCAGGAGCCTTGTGACGCTTCAGCCTTGCAAGAGCTTCTTTCACTTCTTGCTGAGTTGGAGGCATTAATTCCTTGTCAGTGAGAAGGCTATTGCCATCTGACGACCTCAAGGGAACTTGCGATTGCTGCTTAGGGCCATAAAATGCACACAGTGCCTCGTAGAAGGCGCAGGTGTTTCAAGTGTCTGCGCAAATCTGTGTCTGCTCTGCAAGGGCAATCCATTACTTGTTTTTCATTTTTCTCAGCTTGCTCTGGACTGTGCAACATGCAGTTTTGTAGGCTGCTTTAGCTCCCTGGTCATCTGGCTTTACAAGGGCTCTTTCAAAGCAAATGCGCTTTTTCTGGAGGTCTTGTATCTCCACATTATTTTCATCAAACCAGTCCCTATTTTTCCTAATTGAGTAACCTACTACTAGTGCTGTTGTCTCCAGGAGAACTTTATTTAGCCGCTGCCAGTGAACCTCTGTGCTTTGGACCTCCTCCACTGAGCAATAATCTGTGTTTTTAGACGCTCTTTCACTCGGTTTTGGAATTCCCCTGTTTGTCAACCTGCAGTTTTTTCAACTATCATTTTTTTAACAACGAATTATCTTTGAAAATATAGGTCCATCTGCCTCTGGTTCACCTTTTTTTACAATGATGACGTAATTATGACGTCACCATACGTTGTGGCACTATTTACAGTATGGAAATGAACATGCTGGTGGTGAACTGTGAATAGTCAACATATCTCTTTAGTAGTTTTAATTGCAAAAAGCTATAGGTGGGGGAGTTTTGAATCCCCCCCCCTCTCCTTCCCACTTCAGTCCGAGGGACACCAACAAATCTCACTCAGACTAGGGTTAGCTTGTCAGTGAACGGATGTGATGTGTTGTGTTTGAGTTGGCTTTGAGCATGAATAAAAACTGGCTTTCGGGTTGGCCGTTTATTTTCTCCACACTGCACCGCCCAGTTACAGAGGAAAGTAATGAACTTAGTCTTAAACTTACATGTACTTCACGCGTGGATGTAGGTACACCTAACGTTTGTTTCAGCTACAGGTTTTACGTTTTCCACAAACCTACTCGTCTAAACCTTATAATATTTAGAATATTAATAATGGAAATTTTCTCTTTATCTCCAATAGCTTGCAGCGGAGTTCCTCAGGATTTAACAGCAAGTAACGGAACTGTCACCAGTCCAAATTACCCTAATAACTATAAAAGCAACTCGAACTGTGCATGGCGAATAACTGTTCCTGCTGGGTTTCGTGTTTATCTTGTTTTTGAGGACTTTGCGTTAGAATCGCATTCCAGGTGTAAATACGATTCTGTTGAGCTACGAAACGGTTTCACAAACACTTCTCCTTTAATTGGAAAATACTGCGGCAGTACAACTCCTCCAGCGGCTACATCACAAGGACGAAATCTCTACATTAAATTCAAAACTGATGGTAGCGGTACAAGGAAAGGTTTTAAGGCCAGGTTCATCGCTGTTTCAGGTCCAACAACTGAGCCCTCAGGTAAAAAGTAAAACGTATAATGTTCATTGCTCTGTGTAGCCTCGCGATGCGGTTACAGTCAGAGACCCAAAATTGACTCTTGCTCACCATAAGAGTCTCCAGTAGCTCAGTGGTTAGAGCATCCGACTAGACCACGGAGGATAGGGGGTTCATATCCATAAGGGACTTAAATTTTTTATCCAGTTCTCCTTGCATTTAATATAATGTTAAAGTTCAATTAACCCTAAAAACGTTGAGAGTTTGAGGAGCTCCGTAACACTACAGGGGAAAGGTTGTTTCAAACCTCTGCATTATCCTTTAATGACTAAATTTATTTTGATGAAAGTTGGAAGGGATATTAAATATCTTCATACAAAGATTTTAACAGCAATTTAGTTGTACTGACATCAGTGCTTTTATCGTTACCACATCAGCGATTTGTGCTAGAACTGGCAAATTTTTGTAGTTATTCATAAGTCCAAAGTACTTTTAGGAAGGTTGAAGAATTGATACGGGGTTTTAATCTTTTGTAGAAGCTATGGAACTGGCATCAGTTGCAATTCTTTTATGACGTCAGCTTATTTTTAAAAATCATTTGGCTAAATGCTAATTTTTCAAAAAAAAGTAAACTGAGAAAGAAGTAAATAGTGGTTCATTAGAGTTTTTGCTAATTCTATCTATTTTAATTTGTTGGTGTCAACTACATTAAAAACACCTTTTCGGCTACCTTAGCAACGGTTGCTAAGTCTATACAGCGGTTTCTCGGCAACAAAAATTGAATGGTTCATTTATATTAGGAAATATGTATCAACGAAGATAAATATTATAATAAAATTCATAAAGTATAGAAATTTCAAAAACACTAATTTTGACACCACTACGTATACCTGTTAGAACTTGCCGTTTCCTTGGAAACATTTTTTTATAAAATTTTTTTGGCATCTTATATCTGGATGAATTTTAGGAAAATTCAAAAGGTATCAGGACAAAATTTCCATCCGTTTTCTAACCCCCTTTTCCCCTATCCCTATTAGTAATAGAGTTAAAAGATTGTCACAAAAAAGAAATACAGAGCTATTTTACTACCTACAAACGGTTAAATAAATAATTTGATGTAAAGATTAACTATGCACCTGAAAATTGCTTGGACTTGTTCCTCAGAATTTCAGATATTCATTCTTACTCCACACGTTCTTTAAAATCTAAAATTTCTACGTAAAAGAATCAAGGCTTAATACTTAGAACAATGGTTTTTCCCGAATTGGCACTTACACTTGGAATAGGATACCAAGACGGTAACAAAAAATCATTTAAAAGAAAGGTAAAAGAAGAATTTTTCGATCTTCTTGAATCTCAAGATTCTTATATTGACGTTTTGATAATAACTTCCAAAATAGAAAATCACGATATGAAGGGACCAATAACATCATATTTTGATAAGATTTCTTTAATTTTGTATTTAGTTATAGAATTGTTTGTCTAAACGATTTTTTTATATTGGTCAAACTTTGCAACAAAAACTTTAAAAACATTAAAGTATGCATAATATAAAATTATAAAATAGATGCCCACGAGTGATCTGCATCGAATATCTTTGCTACCTGCGGGTCAGTTTTGTTTATAAATGTTTTGTATTTTTGCAATAAAGTTACAAGGTGAAAGTTAATACTGAGTTGGTTTATAACCAGTGCAGAGGCGTCTATGATTAATATTCTTGCCAACGATCGTGATCATTTGGAAGTAATATCAAAATAAAATATTATTGTTAAAAAGACTTGCAATGACTGGCCTTATAACATGAATAATAAGAGTAAGGCCGTACGTACAATATTTCGACTGCCCATTTTCAGTCGACCTTAACTCATAACGGACGGAAAGTGCTCTCCAAAGATAGACTACAATCCGAAACATCAGATTTTTAAAAAAATTTATTCGTTATGGTGTATAACTTATAGATTTATTAAATAACTATTTCTATCGAAACAGCGATGCTGCACCCATTTACGAAATATCGAACAAATGTAAAAATAAATAGCACCTTTTCTGAAACAAAAACAAAATAAAAACCAAAGCATTTAATAGCCTGCAAGTGATAGTAAACAAAATGCCGCATCACGTAGGATCTAAAAACATCAATCGGCCACGAAATATGTAAAACATGAGTAAAATAAAATAAATGGCCGGAAAACTACGCTGAAATTAATTTGTCAGTGAACCAATATGAGACAGAGCTCAGACCAAGCCAGCAACTTTAACTGTAGACAGCTATTTCGTCCTTTTTGGGACTCGTCAGTACGGTGTAAAGGCAATAATGAACAGCCAGCCAAAGGCTAGTTATTTATCATGCTCAAAGTTGTAACTCAATACCGACTCCAAAATATATCCGTTCACTGACAAATTAAGAACCACGAATTGACAAAACAATCCTGTGGAGACTCACATGGCCTAAACCATGTTTAAAAAAATAACGGCGTTTCGGATCAATGAAGATCTACGGTCTCGTGCAAATATATAAAATGTGGACTGCAAGTGATGAATACCGTAAACAAAATGCCGTCTCACGTAGGATCTGTGAAACATGAATAAAATTTTACTCATTTAATAGCGCCGCGGCGCTAGCTCGTTTAAGCAAAACACAAAAAGGCGGTATGTGCCATGTGGTTAGTCATTACCCTTTATGAAGTCATCCTCTCCCCAGCTCTCTTCATTTTGGTTCCAGTGCTTAAGTTAATTTTCATTACCCTCCCCCTCTGGTTTTGATAAAAAAAGATCTAGAATTCCTTTTTTTTTTTTTCATGTGTACTCCAGACTTAAGACATTACCTTTTTTTAAAATGTCTTTTCTGACAAAATTTAATTTTCGTTTGTATATTTAGCAATCACAACTGCAAGGCCAAGTTTAGGACCACAATCAACAGGTAAGTAATGAAGCCGATTTTTAAAAAACAATGAAATCAAATATTTAATGAATAAAAATATGGCCACATATAATGTACATAAATAATAGCTAGCAATTGCTTTAAGCAAATTATTTTGACAACCTACTGTATCACTCCTAAATGTAATACCAGCCGTAAGTGTGATACAAATCAATCGTAAATGTAATACAAAAAAATCAACCGTAAATGTAATACCAAAGATAATATAATACAAGTCAATCGTAAATGTAATACAAATTAATCAACCGTAAATGTAATACAAATTAATCAACCGTAAATGTAATACAAATCAATCGTAAATGTAATACAAATCAATCGTAAATGTAATACAAATCAACCGTAAACGTAATACCAATCAATCGTAAATTTAATACCCACCGTAAATGAAATAGCAATCAACCATAAAGGTAATACCAACCGTAAATGTAATACAAATCAATCGTAAATGTAATACAAATCAACCGTAAATGTAATACAAATCAACCGAAAATGTAATACCAACCGTAAATGTAATACAAATCAATCGAAAATGTAATACAAATCAACCGTAAATGTAATACCAACCGTAAATGTAATACAAATCAATCATAAAGGTAATACCAACCGTAAATGTAATACAATTCAACCGTAAATGTAATACAAATCAACCGTAAATGTAATACCCATGCCACCGTGAATGAAATACCAATCAACCATAAAGGTAATAGTGGGTGTTTTTATCAATTTACAGTAAAACAACACAGTAGCTTTAAAAAGTAAAAAAAAATGGGTACATGGTGACGTCTTCGGTCACGTGACATTTCATGAATATATGCATTTTAAGTATTTAGCGGTACTTGAGGCGACCAAACTCAGACGACGTAGTTCTTGGTTTCAATAGCTGCTATAGCGTTCATATTGTTCTCTAGTAATTTCAAGCATATATTTCCGCAACATTCACTCGTTTCGTAAAACATTTTTTAGATTGAATAATGCTCACGTAAAATTTAGTCTTTTCAACCAACGGAAAAAATCGTCCCCAAACACACAAATTGAAAAGAGTTTTAGCGCCGTATCGCGATTTTTTTTAAAAAAACCTTATGACCTTTGGATGTTTGTTTATTTGTTGTTTGTTTGTGTATCGTCTGTAGAGTTTGGTCCCCTTTATTTAACTTTTAGTCAGAGGTATTGCATTTGTGGTTAAAAAGTGTTGCATTTGCTGTTAGAAAACTAATACATTTACAGTTGATTTCCATTACGTACATCTACGGTGGGTATTGCATTTACGGTTGATTTGTATTACATTTACGGTGGCTATTACATTTACGGTTGATTTGTATTACATTTACGGTTAATTTGTATTACATTTACGGTGGGTGTTACATTTACGATTAATTTGTATTACATTTACGGTTAATTTGTCTTACAGCAATTATGACTTCTAATTAAAAAACAGTAATTAGTATTTACCAAAGCAACCGATATCCATTTTCACCGATATCCATTTTCACGAGCTTCTGAACTGAAGGCTATTAGTTGACTGTATGGCAGAATTCAAAATGACAGGAAGCGCGACTGCTAAAAATAGAAAAAAGCTTACATTATTGCATTGTTTCTTTGAAAATAACGGTGCATTTTTATCACATTATTTTAGTAAATACTAAAACAACTATCCCCCTCAGTGTCGGGGTCTAGCGCTAGATATATATCTCGGTACCGGGGATAGTTGTTGATTGGTGTACACGTTGGAGTGGCTTTGATGAAACTATTAGAAAGAACTTTTTCCCAAAGATCTAGATGTGGCTACATACCTCAGTTGCATGATAAGAACACTGCACCTTTATTCGACAACAGCAATAATCTGTGGTGTTATGTCGCGTTTAATAACTGCAACAAAACCTATTAAGGATTTAACTTAACGTTTTACAGCGTGAAACCTTTATTAATGCAATTTGAATTTTTTGCTTATTTTCGAGTGCATTTATGTTTTTGTTCTTAACGTGTCCTTAATCAGTCCAGTTATAAATAGTTAAGCTAGAGTACTAGCACTGTATGTAGTCCTAACTCACATGTGCTGTTCGCGACCGTAGGTAACGTTAGTTTAAGCTAAATGGCTACAATTTTTATTCTTTCACCGTTAACAAACCAATGTTTAATATAATTATGGAAATTTTCTCTTTATCTCCATTAGCCTGCAGCGGAGTCCCTCAGGATTTAACAGCAAGTAACGGAACTGTCACTAGTCCAAATTACCCTAATAACTATAAAAGCAACTCGAACTGTGCATGGCGAATAGTTGTTCCTGATGGATTCCGCATTTCTCTTACCTTTAAGGATTTTGTATTAGAATCACATTCCAGGTGTAACTACGATTCTGTTGAGCTGCGAAACGGTTTCAATAGCACATCTCCCATAATTGGTAAATATTGTGGAAGCAACATTCCTCCTATAGCTATCACCTCCGGGCGAAGTCTCTACGTCAAGTTTAAAACAGATGGCAGTGGTACAAGAAGAGGTTTCAAAGCAATATTCACCGCTGTTCCAAATCCAAGCTTTAATACTTCGGGTGAGTTCTCAAAGAACGATTAGATTCGGACTTTCTATCATATAACCCAACCGAGTTTTCCATTCTACCTTAGATATCGGACTTCAAGCTTGTTAATAGAAAAAATCAAGTTTTTCAAAGTGACTCGTTTTCAAAAATTTTATTAACGTTCTATTGATCATCTAATAATGAATGGATGCGTGGGAAAATAATTTTTAGGCTTCGATTGTTGAAAAGTCCTTTGTGTTCTAAGCGTATTAAACAATGGAAATTAAAAATAAAAATCAGTTTACCTTAAAAACTTGGCGGCTGAGGGGCTTCGTAACACTGGGGGAGTGGTTTCAAACCCTTTTCCATTATTCCTGAACTACTAGAGATATACCAATAAAACTTGGCATGGATATTCACCATTATCATACAAACATTTTAATGCAAAAATAGTTCCGCTGGCATCAGCACTTTTGTCACGTCATCAAATTGTTCTGAAATTGGAAACACTTTGTATTTATTTCTAATACGAAAGCATTTTCCTAAACCTTAAAAAGCTACTAAATTGAAGCTATATTTTGTTGTAGAAGTTGTGAATTTCTTTAAATTACAGTAGCAACTCGTTTATGACGTCAGCTTGTTTTCAAAAACTATTTGGCTAAATTTTTTCCAACCAAAGTTTTGCTCCCCAGAAGGAATAGGATTAAAGGAAATATAGTAAGTCGACGCTAACATCATAGTTATTGTGACAATAGAATCTAATGATAGGACAATCTTCGTAAATATAGGATGTTTCCTGAGTAAAACATAGGGGTTTACATTAAACTGTAAATTATTATACCTTTCAGTTTCTTGTATCGCTCAAACTATCAATGGAGAATGTTGTGTGTTTCCATTCGTGTACAAAGGCGTTACATACAATACCTGCATAACAAAAAACAACAGAAATAAACCATGGTGTTCTCTAACGGCTGACTACGACAGCGATAAACGCAGAGCAAATTGCAAAGGTAATTAAGAAATAAGATTTTGATTGTTAAACCAACTTGCTCAAACTTAGAGATTTGTGCAATGACGATGGTATTTTGCTGTTTTCCTCTATTAGCTTGCAGTGGAGTTCCACAAGTTATACAAGCAAGTGACGGAACAATCGCCAGTCCAAACTATCCGGAAAATTATGTTAGCCGCCTTAATTGTGCCTGGAGAATAACCGTCCCCGATGGCTTCCGAGTGCAGCTAAGATTCGAGGGCTTTGCGTTAGAGTCACAGTCCATCTGCAACTTTGATTCTGTTGAACTAAGAAATGGTTTCACAAACACCTCTCCTTTAATCGGAAAATACTGCGGAAGCACAACTCCTCCAGCAGCTACATCACAAGGACGAAATCTCTACATTAAATTCAAAACCGATGGCAGCGGTACAAGGAAAGGTTTTAAGGCCAGGTTCATTGCTGTTTCAGGTCCAACAGCTGAGCCCTCAGGTAAAAAGTAAAACTTTTATAAAATCACTTAATGCATTTTCATAAAACTTTGCAGTGTTTTAAATCCATATATTTAATAATTAGACCTCGAGGACGAATGGACTACGCGGAGTCAATAGCCCATGAGGCCGTAGGCCGAATGGGCTATTCAAACTCGTAGTCCATGAGGCTGAGAGGTCTAATTGT
>JAOBBB020240036.1:0-11319 GCA_025331005.2 Zoanthus gigantus | reverse complement strand
CCACTCTATTTCAAGCAACTATGACATTTTTTGATTGACATTTCTCATGAATGAGTAGCTCATAGAGCCTTTGATTCACTAACATTTTGCTCTCTTACCAATTCCTTTTTTTTGCGATTGTTCAACATGGCGGAATTTTGACTTTTTCCGCTTTCGCAAAAGACCGCCAGCTACGCAGACTACCGCAAACACCTTGATAGGAATCCAAATTAACAAATTTGACGGATGACTTGCAAAACATGTTGGAGCATTGAGAAATGGTTTTGCCTTTGGGGATCAAAAAATATTGTTTAAAATATTTTTTTAAATTTTTGCACAAAATTTCTAAAACTGCATTTATTGGGTTTTATTTCACCAAACACCGACGGGATAGCGTTAATACGAAGCGCGCATTCCAAGTTTTCTCAAAGCATTAGTCCGGGATGTTATGTGATCTTCCTGCAATGTGCAATCTATTACGTTTATTATTATTTTTAAAAAAATTACACATCCGGAAAACGAAGACCCGAAGTATCCCACATTCAAAAATAACACCACCCATATGTATATTTATCTCCTTTTTATAGTTATCTGCTCAAAAACGCTTCTACGCTTCAGTAAGAACTAAAACGAGTGAATTCCTTGCTTTTGTTTTCGGGATCTTCGGTCTTCGTTTTCCAGGTCTTTGTTTTACAAAAAAAACTCCTTCAACCAATTGGTTCTCCGACAAATACTTTATACTAACCTTGAACACTAAAATTTTACAAGTTTAACCTTTTGCACGTACAATTGCCAAATGTTTGACAATCCCAATGGATATAAATAAAAAATAATGTATATGTAAATAACATGTCGCCAACTACTACTGAGCAGACTATTTTCATTTTTTAAAAGGCTCTCCCTGTGTGGTAGTGTCGTGTGACATCGGCTTGGCAACTTCCCTGTGAATACAAGTAAAATACTGTAATATAGAAACGTGCTTAAAAAGGCTTTAATAGAGCGTCTTGTTCTCGTTTTTTCTCATGTTTTTTTTCTGCCATGTTTTCTTTTTCTTTTTCTTTTATTTTTTCTGAATTTTGTCTTTTAGTATTTGGGGTCATATTCCGCTCCATCATTCTGCGTTTCACCGAATAGGGTCGCCCTACTGACGAGTGACGGACAGCGAGCGCTTGAAAACGAACCTTTTCTGGAAGGAACGGAATGGGAAGGGGAAATCCGGGGAAAACACGTGACTTTTGCGCTGATTTTACTTTGCCGACATAACCACGAAAACTTTCGAAAGTTCGTAACTTTCACACTATATCTTTCTTGCTTTTGGAGATTCCTGCTTTAAGAAATTCCGCTTTTCATCGTTCCTGCTTTTTCCGTTCCCCGATTCCCGTTCCCAGAGTTGCCGTTCCCAAATTTTCAGTTCCCGGATTCCTTGTTCCTAGTTTTAGTACTAGCCTTACATAATATTGCATGTCTCACACATTAACAGCCATTATAACGCCGTGATCTACCACATGTCGTCATAATGCATGGGCGGTCGTCAAACCGGAAGTGAGTGGAATAGTCAAGTAGTTTGTAAAACCACACTCTCTGGGTGAACGGCCATCAGATCGTTAGAGATTTTGGCAGACGAGACATTTTCATAACCAAATTAAGGACAACCAGACTCGAAGAAACAATTTCGCGAAATATTTACATTTTAAAGCAGGCACCTGCAGTGGGTCGTTTGTGCTTTTAAACGGGTAAGTTGTTTTTACTTTGCTTGTATATATTGCAAAAACATTTTAAGTTAAGTTATATTTAATTACCACGGTCCGTTAATACATTGGGTAAGTTTTAAGTAATTGATGCCCATGCATACGGTTTTCTTAACGTTCGAAACTCGGATGCAGTTTTCGGGTGATAAAAGGAAAATATTTGTGAATTCTAGCTATTCTGGGTTATTTTCCGTGGAAACTGTTCTATTTTAGTATTTTGACTTTCAGCTCGAAACATGTTCTTAAAAAAATCCATCATGAATGTTTACGCAATAACACGCAAGACAATTACCGAGTTTCAAGACCTTTCCTTGAGTTTTGCAGTTCCTTGTCACGTAAAAAAGTTCCTTACTAAATAGAAAGTTTACCAAAACTAACCTTTAATCGGTTCATGCCTGAAAAGTTGATCAAAAACAGTTATCTAACGGTTGATACAAACATCCAAATTAAGTTTGTGTTTGAGAAAGGTTTATCCCATTTTCGTTCCGTTTTTTGGCTTGCTAATAAAATTCTTTATAAATGTACATAATTCGTCTTTATGTGTACAAACACAACATTTTACAAAGATTCATTGAAGTACTCAATCACAAATTGTTTTTATTCGAATGCTCGTTTTTGTTCGTGACTTTGAGTCCATTTTTGCAGAAATGATCTGTCATGTGAACAGATAAATGCAAAATAAAATTGCCTGCAGCTTAGCAGGGAACCATTAACGTTCTTTATTTTTAGCTTTTAATTTTGTCAAAATAGACACAAAAATTGTATATCACAAACCTGGTGTCTCACATTTTTTCTGATCTAAAATACAATTTTGTTTTGTTTCTGTAAGTCATGTGATGTTTGGCCATGGGTGCTAAGCAAGTTTCTTGTTTGTTTCATCTAAAAAAGATATCCCTTTAGCCTGCCAAATTCGGCGATAATGATCGATCATGCAGGCAATTGAGCTAATATAGGTTGATATGCCATTATATGCACGGGAAGCGATGCTATATCGTTTCAGTCTATGGGTTTTTTTCTTCTCTGTATGTGTGATAACTGATGTTCAGTATTTGGTATTTGTTTTTCACAATAAACCAAAAAAAAATTGCTCAGAAAATCATTAAATGTTAATCTGTAGAAATATTCATGTCACTAGAAAATCCTTTTAAAAGTGGTTTCAGATCCTTTCGTCAAGTTAAGAATGACCAATAACAGTGTTATGTCGGATCATACATCTTGCCTTCTTGGGGAATTGGGTCAGAATATGGAACGTCAGACATAAGTCGTCCAGCCTAGACAATGTGTCTATTTTTTTACTATAGCTATAAGCACAATTTACATTGTACACAATCAAAAATAGCCTCCTTTACACTTTTATTTTTGGTACAATAAAAATTAAATGAAAACTTATTAGTAACACACACGTCATTAGAATAGATTGTATTCAAACTGATGGTGTTTCTAATAATATTATCTTGTAAACTGTTTTTAATTTCTTGCTTTTAAAAAATCTTTGTTTCTCTTTTATTACGCTCGTCTTCGAGTCGCTTTGGTTGTTAAACTCAAAATTAGAAAAACACTTTCAACAATTTTATTTATTTGTATCCTTCACTTTCAGTGAAGACACGTTTGGTTTGAGAGTACGCCGAGAAAACTAAATAGATGTCTTTTGTGCAGATGTCAATCCCTGTGCGGTTTCGTATGACTCATTAAAAGCATTTCATTTAACAACACATGAATGAAAACAAATATACTTTTTGATCAAAATGGAGTTGTGACTTGTTATGACATTTATCGTGTTTTATTTCCGGATATTTAAGTCTAAACAAGAAATGTTTAACATTAGGTATTTTAAACATTCGTCTCGGTATAATTTCTTAAGCGCGTTATCTTGGAGTTTATCTCAGTTGGGTCTGAGTCACGCTAGATTACAGTTAACAGTTAAGGATCGCCAGGATTAATGTTTCCTTTTTCATAACTATGCCCATCTATGGTCGCCGACGCGACTGGGTATAAAAACAGTGTAAAGTATTCATCTACTTTGACCGACAAACATTTTCAAAAGCCGCGAAATCAGAATTTATAATACCATATGAACTTGCCATGCCAAAAAATATAATCGAACCATTGTTATTTGCAAACTTTGACTTTGTTTGTTGGTGTTTTGAGTTTGCTAGCCTCAAATGATCTTAGAATGTTATTGAATTTAATTGCGAATGTTCAGCAAGAGAGTTATGAGTTTAAAATAGACTCTTTTCTTTTTTAAGAATATCGAGCCTGAAACTTGGGAAAGTTAAATAACAGTTTGAGATTAGATTTGAGATTTTGAAAATTGTAAATATAATACAATTGCATGTTATTACTAAACAGTAAACTGTCTAAAAAGGCTTTTTTCCCTAAAAATCACTACTCGATAAGCCATATCAAAAGCTAACACAAGCTGTATGTATAATGGCAATAAAGTTTTATGTATCATGTCAGGGTCTATGGCTTGCAGTTTGGCAATTTAAGAATAATAAAATAATGTTTTCGACCTAGAATCGGCAGAAAAAAAAGGAGGTTTAACTTCGGTCGGAAAAACAATATTCTTATAAAGAAAAAGAATGTACCATAACACGTAACCATAATCGATATTGAACTGACAAGGATTTTGTAGATAATATTGATAATTTTTTTTTTGTATTTTTTTTTACGTCGTTTCAATATAAGATTCTTCGCCCTTTGTTATCCTCGAATATTTGTTCTTAGAATGCTCTTAAACTCTGGACATTTACCGACCTCAAATTCTGATTAAAAACTAAAAAATTTCTTAATCGAAAAGAAGAGCGCAATGCCGATGGTTTTGGGAAGTTTTCTGTAAATTAAAACCTTTTAGCCGGAACATTTCTAGAGTCCTAATAAAAGCACCATGTCACCTGCCAAAAATTTGAACATCTACTTCGAAAATGAATAAATCTATAAACTTTGATCCGGTCTAGCGCTGCTGGAAAATATAAACCCAAACTGTTCGCTGTAGTGATTCTTATAGAGTTACAAGCCGTGTGACAGGTTCTTGTCAAACCGGAAAGGAGTGGCAAAATGTCAAGTCAAAACACTCCATCGGTTGATTTGTTTACTTGTTCTTCTTTCTTTCTTCAAGATATATATTTGTAATAGGTTAAATAACAGAAACAGTTTTGCTTTGTTAATCTTTGCCTTTATAGAAAGTTTTTGATCTCAAAAAGTACGGGTAAGAATTGAATTTTGTAATATGATCATCATTTAAAAGTGTTTTGGAATTTGTTGCCCATATCTAGACCATATCGGAACTAACTTAAATTCTACTTTGTCTAACTATTTCCCTTAAAATTGTAAAAACAAATATTTAATTGTTGTTCTTGATATAGAATAAAGCTACGAATTTGCACCTGCACTGTGAAACTCCAGATTTAACGAAATATTTGTTCTAGAATTTTCAGCGATTCTACACATTTGCCTGCTTACATGCAGCATGCGGCCGTGTCGGAAGAACAAAAGCGTTTAACTGACACGCCAAACCACCATGTCTTAAGCTCATAAAATTCACTTTGGGCCATGCCGTCTGCAGTTCTCGTATATCTCACCAAACAATATGTTTAGCCTGACTGCCACGTAAGATAATGCGGATTCATTGGTTTCCTGGTTTTAAGGAAATGAAAGTGGCGTGTTCATATGTGTGAGGCCGAGGGTGGGGTATAATTGGCGGGAAGCCATGATCCGAAAAATGTCATTTCCTTTGAACTGAGAAAACTTTTAGAATCAAATTTCCTACTGCTTAGATTTAAAGCGGAAAAAAGAAAGTCATAATCAAAAAGTGATCTCGTCTTGACTCATTTGTTGAACGAATCGAAGACAGAAAATAAACATTCCCAGTCTTGCTGCCTAGTGCCATGTGCTCATGACGTCAGATGACAAAAAACGTCATTAATGCCAAATTCAAATACGGAGGACAATTTATTCAGAATATCCACATAAAATTTCTGTTTTGAATAACATTAAAGGCAAGCTTCGGGTGTTGCTGAAAGCAGGACATTTGAAAGCATAACCAAGTATTGTGAGTGAAATGTGTTCAGCCATCGAGTTCATGGCATCAAAAACATTTTCCCAGTGTTTCCTTTAACTACACACGGTGATTTTCGACAACTCTGCAAGTGAGTACAGTTTGGTTAAAAAATAATTCAACAGCTGTCGCTTTTTATAGTCAACCCGTCGTTGTTTCATCTTCGTTGCCAAACCATTTCGTTCTGATCAAGATAACGCAAATACTAAGATTTTAAACATAATCTCGGTCGTATTATCTTAGGAGGAAACGAAGCATTGAGAAAAATCCTATTTCATTTTTTTAATCATGGGTGAAATTTAAGATTATCGAAGATTCGAACTTAGCATAATTTGTCATAAGAACAGGAAAGACCGTATGACATTGACAGGGAAAATTGCCGTGAAATTGGGAGTTCTGTAGTCATAGAACTAACATTTTTAATTCTAGATGTATTTATGAGTTGAACTAAAATATCTGCTCTGTAGATTTTTCGGTTTTTTATCTCAATTTTTTTCTTTTTCATTTTCAATTAGTGCTGAACGGAAAACTATAGTAGAATTATCATTGAGTTACTGAATTAAATTACTGAAAACCGGTTTTCCAAAAATGTAACGACCGTAATCCGAAGTTACAAAATTCATAAAAATTGAAAAAGTTTGCTTTCGTCAATACAGATTGTTTTCGCGTCCTTGAAAAATGTTTATTTTTTTTCTTTGGAAGAGAAATTTACCCCATGCTGAAGTTGTTTTGTTGTGTATTAAAGTCCTAAAGACACGCGATCACGTCTAGAAGAGAAACAGAACAATTCATATCTAAAAACAAAATTGATCGAAGCACAATTTGTGGAGTTTTAACTGTGAATCAATCAATTCCAACTATTCACATAACTTTTATCAAAAGCGAACATATTTAGACGAAAAGTAAAAAAAACAAGTTGTGTTGGTTAGATGCACTACAATGCTGATTACATATTTCCCATCAAAAATGGTGTATAATATGTAAAGACCGAAACTCGCGAAATCCTGCATGAAAATTATAGGATAACATGGTATTAGTCCTGAAATAATGCTAAAAAGGAAAAACATTAGGTTAGTTATGATGTTACATACTTTTAAGAAGTACAATTTCCCTCAAAAATGTAAAATCTTTGCTGTTCAAAACCTAGAATGTAGTATTCTTTTCGTCACAAATTATAACATGCTTTAAGAAATATAATGAACTTTTAATATTTTTGCAGGAAAAATTAACATACGAAAGCGCTGAATATCCGGCTGAGATATTAAAAATGATATGGCTAGTTAAAATTCAAGTCAAGTTTTAGTCTAAATTTCTAATTTAGATCTCCGAGGACAGTAATTTTGCTATTTGAGGGAAATTAATTTGAATTTAATTTTTAGTAAATAAATGTGCTTTAAACAAAGCTTCAATCCAAAGAAAGCAACAAGAATACATTTCATAGTTACATACTGTTTGACTAACAGCAGATGTTGAAAGTTCGGCAAAATACAAAGTTCTGCTATGTTTGCGTGCACGTTCTATACAAAATATTATTCAATTTCTTTTTCATCAGGTGGAATTAAAAGTGAAATTAAAAGAAGCCAGTATTGCAGGAGTAGATTTTGTGCTGACGCGGAAGTCTTTCGATCATAAACAGGATTTCAAAATGGAGGAAGGAGCAATGCCTGTCAAACGTTCACGTCCCCCAAACAAGAATAGATACTCCATTGAGGGTATTAAGATGTTAAAGGTAAACTTTCATGGAAGCAAAACATCGGGTACGTGCCTTGGGCTTCCCACAGGGGTACCAATAAGAGTCCATTTGCTTCCGTACGAGTCCCAACCGTCTTCTAGTACGCGGTCGTGGATAATCAAATTTCATCGCGTGAAACCATTTCGTTCCCAACGCAAATGTAAAATTGTCCAGCAGCTTGGATCAAGGGTGAGTGAGCCCTTTTACGGAAAAGTTTCTTTCCGCGAAGGTGACTGTATAATCATTCGCGGGACCTTACCCGACGGGGCTCCAGAAGGTGAGGAGTTTAAACTTATACTGACATCAGACTTTTCTGAGGACGACTTGTTTGGGCAAGAATGCATGCTCAAGGGAGCTCTTGAGCGAGGCTCTCCCAGACTGGAAAAGGTATTCGAAGCAACGCATGATGCTTACATTGACAAAAAATTGCTCTAGTGGTGAACGACTTGCATTCCCACCTTATTTTTTCCGTTATGGCCTAAGAAAGCGCCAAAGATAAACACGAAGAAGAACGAATCAAAACATTCAACTCAATGACACTACTAGATGCATTTGTGTGAAACACATGTGAAATGCATGTGAAACACGTGTGAAATTTTCACACACAAAGATATGTGAAATTTGTATGAAATGCATGTGAAAAAATGTGTGAAAATAACGTCACTTTTCACACACAGAATTGTGTGAAAATTGTATGAATACTATGTGAAAAGATCAGTTTATCTTAGGTCTACAAGGGAGCCATGCTTTACGTTTCAGTGTTTAAAAATATTTCGTTTCGACTTACTTGTATTTGTAATATAAAATATATTAATTAATTATAGGTAAAAACAAAAGTTATATTTATTGAAAGAACAACTGAGAGCTTGAAACTGATTAAATTTTTATTTAAATTATAACTATTTCCTATTGCGATGGAAAGATGTAAAAAAGTTCTTTTTCACTATCTAACTTCATCTGAAATTTCAAATCGTTACTGTATATCAGTAACAAATGACTCACCTCAAAAGGATCGTTACAAAATATCTTTTTATCTGATTATTTACTCTTTACTGCCAAAAAAGTCAGAACTTGTTTTGATTTTAAAAAAATATCAATGTTTTGATTTTGTAACAGATTATAGTTTACAGATCTTATTTAGCAAACCGTCAGCTGAAACAATTCAATTCGTGCAACTCTGAAATTTCACACCATTTTTCAGGAATGCATATACTCCTTTGCTTTTGGCAATACCGCAAAAGCTCGAAAACAAGCCCATGGGCTTCTTTTCTTTATTTAAACGCCCTCGGATGGGCTTCTTTTCGAGACCGCCTTTGCAAAGTATACAGGGGTCTTATTTTCGAAATGATCGATGTAAATGCTATGATTATTGAGTGCTTCAGAAAACATTTTCAATATAAAATTCGCTTTTATTGTTTAAGGCACTGTTGGAAGAAACTCTCAGTTACATCAATATTAATTCTTATCAAATGACCATCAAAGCTGCTTCAAAGCGAAAATTATACAAAAAAAGTAACTTTAGTAAATTGAAGGAGGGTCCTGCCAATTCTATGCGTTTACAAGATAAAAGGATGCTATCAGGGCACCACAAAATGATTCAAATCCACTAATTTTAAATGATATAAACTAATGTCCGTTTCTGTTTCTCTGTTGTTCTTTTTGGCCAGCACCAATATTGTCTCGAGAAGAAGTCTGAACTATCTCCCAAAAAAAAAAAAAGGCCACTGGGCTTCTTTTCGCGATTAAGCCCACTGGGCTTGCATTCGAGGCTTTATGTTCTCTACGGATGCTGTGAGGTTGGTATTTGTTAAGCGCGAACTTTGTGGTTTATAAGTGGAGAGGGGCGTGTTTGTCTCTGAGTTCCGCCAGAAGTGGCACCATGAACGAAAGATTATGCATAAATTCTTTAACGCATGTCTGTTCCTTTAAAATTTTGTTTTATAATCTTTATTTATAGCTGAAAACACCTACAATCTTTATAGTTTATATTCACTTCGAAAAAGAACAATATTTTTGGAGGCAAATAAAAAGATCCGGCAGTTTTTAAATTATTAATGACTTAACTACACAATTAAATACAAATTGTTATGGCCACGCATTTTCTCCCTAGAGCAACAAAACTTCAGCTTTATTCTATTTTGAAACTATCATGTTTAGTTAAGTTGTTCTGACAGAAGGCTAACGCTCGGAGCGTAAGATTTGTGTTTTCCTTGCGGCACTTTCCGAGTTGGTTTTCATGTAATT
This sequence comes from Zoanthus gigantus, assembly GCA_025331005.2. Taxonomy (NCBI): domain Eukaryota; kingdom Metazoa; phylum Cnidaria; class Anthozoa; order Zoantharia; family Zoanthidae; genus Zoanthus; species Zoanthus gigantus. The sequence continues at coordinate 1,559 of JAOBBB020240036.1, read as the reverse complement.
TAAAGACTCGATGATGCACTTTCATATATTTCAAAACTATTTATTTAGCGTTAGTTGAGACGAAGTATTCAATCAATCTCACTGTAAAGCAGAAAAATGAGAAATTTATGCACCTAAAATTCTCTTGCGAAGTTGTAGGGAAGGAATATAGTCACACACATCATTTTTGTCGAATTTCGAGACATTTTGCCTTTTGGCTCAGCGAATATCTAGAAATTTCGAAATCCCTATCATAGGATCATATAGATTAGTAAATAAGAACTCATAAGTTTTTCCAGATTTTTCGAAAAGTTTAATAAACGGGGAAAAACTGAGAGAAAAAGGTCGTTTTTAAAGAAATTTGAATTGTGGTGAATTTAAGGAATATTTGGAATTTTTTTGGAGTCAGTATATATTGATATCAAACCGTCAGATAACCAAAGCTACACTTTTCATCTGTTTGGAGCGGACGGTTTGGCATCTGCCGGCCTCAAGTTTTTTCTTTACCAAATTCTCTTTTTTTTTTCTACCAACTTCCAAATATGTGACTATATTCCCACCTCAAACAAAAAGAAACTAATCTTGTCCAGTTACTAGCAAAAACACTCCTCAGTTAGTAAGTCTTTCTCGTGTAAATACATGTGCTGGAATTGAAATGCTATATTCAACTGAAACTCCCAGTTAGTACTCTCTGGCAATAATATGGCGCTGACTGTTATCAGAACGCACCGCAATACACTGTGACAGTGAATTGTTACGGTAAAACACCGTTGTATTTATTTATACTTAACATCCTCTAATATACATTAAGTATATAATATTAAGTTTTAGTTGAAACTTATATAGATGTAAAAAGATAACAAGAAGAATACGGTTCAGTTTTTGGAATTCATTGAACAATCCATCTGATGTATGTTGGCTCCCAGTACAGGTGTACAGTAGGCAATAAAATATAAAGCTGTTTTCCGATCCTTGAGTTTAAGCTCTCCTTATATCACTCACTGTATTCAAAGTAGTTCGAGTCAATCTCACAAATAAATATTTTTTCCGATTTATTATCCTAAAATGATACGGGATCCCGCTTTTCCTACCTACAACCAAGCTTGAATTTCATTGCCGGATTTCATACCGGGAGAGCCTGGGTACAAGTTCCTTAATTCTTATAATTACCAAATATGACTAATAAAAACGAAAGACTACACTGTAATTAGCAAGAACCCAAAGTTTGGTGTTAAACGGATGAATAGTTAACGATTTACAGCTGTTTTAAAATACAAGAATTTCGAAAGAAATGTATGGTTTCCGGACACTTGTGCAGAATTGTCCGGAAGCCATACATTTCTTTGGAAATTCTTGTATTTTAAAATAGCTATAAATTGTTAACTACTGATCCGTTTAAAACCAGACTTTGGGATTTTGCTATTTATAGTGTGGTCTTTTTTATTAGTCATACTTCGTAATTATAAGAATTAAGGAACTTGTACCCAGGCTCTCCCGGTATGAAATCCGGTAATAGGATACCAAATGACTGGGTGGGCGAAGGAGAAAGGATGGTGGTGTGGAGTGGAGTGGGGGTGATT
>JAOBBB020239954.1:0-11319 GCA_025331005.2 Zoanthus gigantus | reverse complement strand
GGGTAGACGTCATCAGTTCCCAGTCCTTGATCGCTCGGTCGTGAAACTTCGGAGTGTCGTTTGAGATTTAAAAAAAAACAGTGAAAGAGCGCTATAAAGAAGTTTTCACCCAGAAATTCGAAAATTTGAGGTCTAAAACCATTAGAAAGTGATAAATTGTCATATCCGATATATACACTTTAAAGGTAGCTGGGGGACAGAGGAGTGAAGATAATGCAGATGAGATTAATGGACAGAACCAGCTGATGTAACTTGGGTTATCAGTTGTGTCTGCCCTTTGATCTCTTCTGTAAAGTTAGAAGGCAAGAAGATTGAAAACAATGCAGATGAGATTAACGAGTAGAGCCAGCCGATGTAACATGGGTTATCAGTTCTTTCTTCCCTTTGATCTCTTCTGTAAAGGTGGAAGAAGGCAAGAAGATTGAAAATAATGCAGAAGAGATCAAAGAGCAGAAACACATAACCGCGCAAAGGCTATATGAAGGTAAAAAAAGGGAGGAGATCAAAGAAGAGAGCCAGCTACGATAATCATGAAGATAAGCCTGAAAATAGTGCAAAAGAAATCAAGGAGCAGAAGCAGATGAAGAAACAAAAAGATAACTAAGGGACAGAGGAGTGAAAATATTGCAGATGAGATTAAAGAGCACAACCAGATAACGCAAAAGGCAGATGAAAAACAAAGCCAGGAACTAATGCAGAAGAGATTAAGTAACAGAAACAGCTGGAAAAACAAAGTTAGATGAAGGCAAAAAGACGTTTGTTATTCTTGTTGACTTCATCTTCTTTTGGCGTAGTAACAGATAATACAGAAAAGATGAAACAGCAATGCTTGGTAATGGTGCAAGAGCTAGCTATAGATTAAGGGAAAAACGACGGAAAAAAATAAAGAAAATATTAAAGAGAAGAACCAGATTATGACGCAAAAGATAAGATAAAGGTAAGAAGACTTTTATTCTTTTTGACTTCATCTTCCTTCTATACGTAATAAAAAGTAATGCAAAAGAGACCAAGAAGCAGAAACAGCTAATGAAGAAAAAGGTATATGAAGGCAAGAATACTTACTATGATGTACAAAAGAGCTAAGAGCAAAACCAGTGTATGACGCAAAAGGTAGATGATGGCAATAGGAATTTTATTATTTGTGTTGACTTCATTTTCCTTTTGCGTAACAATAGATAATGCAAAGACATCAAACAACAAAGTCAGGTAAGGGCGCAAAAGCTAGGTAAAGGCAAAAGGACGGAAAACAATAAAAAAAAATAATATCAAAGATGAGTCAGCTTATGACGCAAACGATTGACAAAGGTAAGAAAATGAAACTGTGCCGAACAGACCAAAGAGCAGAAGCGGATGATGACACAAAGGTAAAAAAAAAGCAAGAAGATTAAAAATAATGCAGATGCATGAGATTAAAGAGCAGAACCAGCTCAGGATGTAGCTTGCGTTATCAGCTCGCTTTGCTCTTTGATCTCTTCTGCAAAGGTAGAAGAAGGCAAGAAGACAAAAATAATGCAGGAGATCAACGAGCAGAAGAAGCTGATGAAGCAAGAGTAATGGTCAAGAAGAAATCAAAAAGGAGAGCCAGGTTTTTACCCAAAAAAGATCATGAAGAAGTTGAACTTGCAAATTAAATAAAGACTGCAAATAAAAAATGCAAGAAGACAAAAAATAATGCGGGAGATCAAAGAGCAGAACAAGCTGATGAAGCAGAAGTTTTAAGGAAAGAAGACGGATAAAATTCCAGCAGAGATCAAGTAACAGACGCAGATGTAGACGAAAGATAGATAAAGACAAGAAGACTAAAACCATTGCAGCAAAAATCAAAGAGTAAAACCAGCTTGTATGGAAAACGGTTGATTAAGACAAGAAGGCAGATCCAGCTGATGACAATGCAAAAGAGATCAAAGAGTGGAACCAGTTCATGGTTCATAAGACAGATGAAGACTTATGGCCTGAAAATATCGCAGAAAAGATCAAGAAGCCAAAACAGCTTACAACGAAAAAGGTTGATTAAGGCAAAAAGATTGAAAATTAATAATGCACAAGAGATCAAAAAGCACAACCAGCTGATGACGCAAAAACGTAGATGAAGGCCAGAAAACGACTGCAAATAATGCAGAAGAGCAGATGAGGATTAAACCCAGAAAATAGTGTAGAAGAAATCAAAGAGTAGAAACAACTGATAAAACAGAAGGCAGGTGAAGATTTAAGCCAGAAAATAGTATAGAAGAAATCAAGGGACAGAACCAGCTGATGAAACAGAATGCAGATGAATTAGAAGATTAAAGCCAGAATGTAGTTTGGAAGAAATCAAGGAACAGATCCAGCTGACGAAACAGAAGACAGATAAAGATTAAAGCCAGAATATAGTTTAAAAGAAATCACGGAGCAGAACCAGCTGATGAAACAGAATGCAGATGAATTACGAATAAAGCCAGAAAATAATGTAGAAATCAAGGAACAGAACCAGCTGATGAAACAGAAGGTAGATGATCGAAGGTCAAAGGACTAAAAATATTGCCGATGAGACCAAACAGCGAAAGCAGGTGAAGACAAAAGCAGAAAAACTGAAAATAATGCTGAAGAATTCCAGGAACAAATGCAGCTAATGACGCAAAATGTAGAGCGAATACGAGTGAATGGAGGCCGGAGTGTAGCTTCCTGATAGGTCGTTTAGTCGAAGAGAAATATTAACTTTCTGTTTTTCCATTTTTCCATAAATAGACCTTTAAAAATAATTTTGAATTGTTTTCTTTCGTTATTGTTCTTTTATTTTGGTCATTTGTATTTTAGGTTACTTTAACATGTGCATGAATTAAATGTAATATTTCTGATTTTGAATATTACTTGCAGATTTTAAACCTTGTTCTTAGGTTCTACAGTTATACAGAATGTAAGGAAGAGGTCTCACTGGCTGAAATGTGTTTTTGAATTATTCTGGTACAACCATTGGAAAACGGCCGTGAATGAATCTGCAACATTTGCAGCCTAATAAGATCACATTAGAGGACCAGTGCAGGAGAAAAGAATGGAGGCCTTTGTCATTGGAAATTAAGGTAAGAATATTGAGATAGATGACACGGTCACATCTCCAGAATGACCAGTCATACATAAATAAACGTTACATTTGTGAAGGTGACTTCCATGGTACTATTAATGTTCTCAATGGTTTGTGCCAGAGCTAGATACAAAGTTTAAAATGGATCAGGACTAAATCTTTAACATAAAGTTCTGGAATTGCTGGGCGGGCACGGTTGGCGCAATTGGTAAGATCTCTGCCTTCCAATCACAAGGTCACCAGTTTGATCCCCGGCTCTGTCAAGATTTGAATATTTGTGTGATCTTCTTTCCTGCCTAAGCTAACTGAGCTTTCCATCCCTCCGGGGTAGGTAAATGAGTACCAGCGTCTGCTGGGAGCTAACCTATGATGGATTAGTGTCCCATCCAGGGGGAGTGTAAAGACTCTCATCCGCTTAACACTACAGAAACTGGAGATAAGTGCCGACTCCATGGGCCACATGGCTCGTAAAGGATTTAGCTTTAGCTTCTGGAGTTGCCATTGCAGCTCTGTCATCAGAAGGTTTTAGTGCAATATGACTTGATTGTAGTTAGTGTGCATCTCTTTACTTTATGAATTTCCATACAAAATGCTTATATTATTAATAGGTTCTGTTGATGCTACAGCCTATAATGGTGGGTATTTACCCATGATGGAGCCGCAACGATAACTCCAGAAGTTTTGAGTTAAAGTTTTAGTCCTGATCTATTTTAAACTTTATCCAAACTTTCATCATTTTATCCTTGAATTTTCTGGGTAGCTGCACGTAGCCAATATCTCCCCACAAAAAGAAAAGGATTCTAATTCAAATTAGAAATATATTAAAACTAGCAGTTCTTAGATTATCAGGAAGAAAGTCCCATAATTTTGCTGCTGCACAGGAAAAAGAATTTAGACCAAAGTACTGTAGTTGCTTTTGCTTTGGGTACAGAAAATATATTATTCCCTCTCAAGTTGTACGACAAGCCATAGAACTGTAATTCATAAGTTCTGTAACTCACAGATGGACCTACAGCTGTGGGAAAGCAAAAGAGGAGCAGACCAAAATCCATCTTGTGGAGGGCAGTGATAACAAAGCTGGAGAAGGGCCTTTTATGAGTGCAGCAAATACCCAAGCTGCACAGAGTAGTAGTTTGAGGGGACTTGATTTCTGCCACCTATAGACGATGGTGGTCTTTGGGCTTGAAACTGGTACAATAATTCAACTCCACTACTATAAACAAGCCAACAGTTATATTGCAAAGGTGTAGCACTTTATCGCTGCAGTTAAATTCACAACACTATAGTTTGTAATACATTTATCACTCAAGTAAAGACAGATAACAAATGACTTCAAAAGTTTGCATTACGTTTTTCATTCCAATTTTAAAAAGTTGGAAATTGTCCATTATACCTCTGAAGAATAAGAGTCTGAAAAATGTTTCCTCCAAAGTTGAAAACTTGCTCACTCGGCATTCTTCATTCTGGTTTGCATTGCACCATAGAAGCAAAGCTGTAAACCTTTCACACTTTGGTCAGTTGTACATGTAGTTCCAAAACAAAACTTACAACACTGTCTTCTTATATTTTACCTTCAAAAAAAAGAAAAAACACTAATGTTTTATAACCAATAATGTAAACAGAAAAATAATACAAAGTTTAAAAACAGTGAGAAGAGAGTTGAAAATACGATGCCCAGTGGAGTATTTTTGATGACATTTGAAATACTGTCTTGAGTGTTTGATATATCTTCTCAATCGAAACTAAAACTAAGAAGTAAACAAAGAAATAAAATCTTAAAAATATATACTAACTAAGATCACATTTCCAAACCATGGTCACAGTTATGATTTCTTTAGTTTTAACTTGATGAATGATTAATGAGTTTGAGGATAAAAGGTCACAAATTTGCTGGACATTGATTACCAATATCAATCAATTAATTGTTATCGATTAATATCGATTTTGATCGATTATTGGTTTTAATTTATTGATTAATTACTCCAGAAAGATTACGTATAACCATTTAAAAATATTTCACTCATGATTCCTGTCCTCTCTATTATTTATAAATGCACAACAATACCTACAATACACTGGAAATTCCTAAAACAAATGATCAGAATACTGGCATTTGCTCGGCATAATTTTGTATTCCCCATCCAGGGGTTTGCAAAATCCTGTCCCTCTAGTACAAAAAAATTCATTGATCTTACTACAACTTCGATCTCCCAGTGCATTCTGCTTTTGCATACTTGGTCAAAACATTTTTTACAGGTGTTGTTGGAGAGATTGCTGCCAGAGTGGGGTAAATCTGGCCATCCCCGTTTACCGGGATAAATCTGGATCAAAATTGGAATTGATTGATTGACAGGTGCAATCAAAGCTGTAATTTTCGACAGAAACTGAGGAAATAGCTTTGCTTGGTTTAAGAAGGGGTAAAATTTCCGTATTGGGGCGTACTTAATTGTGCAGGCAGTTTATGCATAAAAATCTCACCTATTTTCTATATAGCTAATCCTAACCCTAACCCAGCAGGACCCAGTACACCCCAATACCGAAATCATTCCCTAGCCTAAGAAAGTAGATATCATACGTGTTTATACAACAAATAAACCTGACAATCTGCTCAACAGTTTGCTTTGTTACAAATCAAACAGAGCCTTGTGTAAGACAAATCGGAACCCAAAAATCAAAGTAGCATAAGAATCTAAAGCTTTACAAAGAAATAATGAAATAAAGAGTAAACGTTACCAAAATGAACCGACAAGTTATTAAACGAAGGTCATTCCATATTCTTTGCAGTAGTTTCTGCTAGTTGTTCCTTCTCAAGTAGCGCCAACCTTTCTTTTCTTCGCTGCGAAACAAAATAAGCACCTCTCCCGGCTACCACCAAAAGATATACTGTTATGCCAAAAAGACCAAAAGAAATAGTCTTTTGTGCAAAGTCTGCAAATTTGGTCAAACGACCCATCACTTCCAATCGAAAACGATCGAAATTGTACAGCGGAGACCTGCCAAACCAATAAGTGCATGCGCATGAAACAAATACAAGTTTGTTAAAAAAAAAGTCAGGATCGAATTCCAAATGGCAACAATCTGGCGTAACAGAAGTCTATTTTGTAGAGCACGGAGAATAGTCTGTACTCGTCTGATTTCATCGGGTAAGGTATACTTGATTCGAAATACATTGTGTTACCAAAATCCGAGTTCTCACAAACCGCTTTATACTTTTCATTTTGCAGATGGCGCGAGTAATCCTCCCAAGGTGAGACACGTGGAATTAAACTAAAATATTTTCTTCACATTATTTGGTGATCACCCGTGTATCGGAGTTGTTATTGTTTGATAAGTATTCTATTTTTTTTACCACATTATACTAAAATTATTCGATCTTTAAGTCTTGAAATAACGGTAATTACAAAAACAGATACATATGTTGAGAAACACACTTGTAAGATTAATATATTTTTTTAGGACCATTCCATTTGCTCGTCTTTTCCGGGCAAATGTGGGAACTTTGCAAACATATAGTGCAATTGCCTCACCTACTGGGGCATTATTTTTCATCAAATCCCCTACACTGTTCCCGGTACCTGGGGCACTGTAACTCTGTAACAATATATTTGAACAAGTAGACAGCTTAACTGCAGAGTACCCTGCCCCTGCCGGTAATTTATTCCTGCTTATCCGTCATTCTTTAAAAATAGATGCGTGGTTAAATCAAGAACTATAGTGGCAGGGTGGCAGCAGGGTATTCTGCAGTTACTCCCAAGTAGACTACCAACTGAATTTTTGTTGGGTTATGTTAAAGTTTTTTCAAACATCCTGAAAGAGTCCCAGCCCTTTGACCTGCCATGAAATTGAGCTCTGCTTTAAATACTGAACTGCATAATCCTACATGCACGCTTTCTTTAGCAGTTACAAATGAAATCCTCGATATGGTAAGAATCAATAATAAAAACTAAAGTATTGAATACTCAAAGACAAAGAGCAATCTAAACATGGTAAAAAACAGCAATACAACAAAAGAATAAAACGATGGTTTAGCAAAACAGATGATATTACAAGATGAAAATACTTTCTTGCAGTACTAGTCTCCAGCTCAATCCGCAATCTTTGATCAGCGAGAAAAATAACATTCCCAGTCTCTAGTGTCTCGCAAAAGTCCCCGCTTTTAACCCAAGGGTGGGGACTGTGTTCCTGTATTTCCCAACATTTTCACTACTACGAAGTATTTATTTCAAAGTCCTTACAAAGTCTCTACATTAACCCAGGTATGCCAAGGGTTTCCCTTTCGGGGAAGCTGATATCAGGTTTGTAATATCCACCCACTCCCGTTGATGAGCTAAGAAATACCAAACTCTGGATTACGCTCAGAAATGATCTGCTACTTAAAAGAACCCAATGTGATGATGAATGATGAATGATAACTATAAATGAATGAATGATAACAATCTTACATACCTTCAGAAAAAATGGCAGTGAAATGAATACCCTTCAGAATCAAAGGGCTGTATATACTGAGTATCTCTTGGAAAAAATGGCTGTAAAATGGAGGAAAAAATAGCCTAAAAATAAATGCCCATTAGAAAAACTGCTTTCATCAAATGCCTTTCTGAAAAGTTGACCATAAAAGGAGGGAATTTGCCAGGGGGGGGGAGGGGAGGAGGGATGTGAATATAAAGTGATGGACCTTACCTAACCATTGTTAATCAGAAATAACAGTTGTTTTTAATTTTACCTAATATATGTTTACCTAACATACTGTACCTACTGTAACATATATTTACTACTACATATGGTGCTAAGCGTTTTCTGATTTTGTTACTTCTAAATATCTGTAAAAAAGGTTACACTGACCACCACTGTTATCCAGTTTTGTAACTGCCAAAGTGTAAAATAAAAAATTTCATTCATTTCATAACAATTTCATTTCATTTCATTTTATTTCACTTAACACAGTGGCCATAGAAACAAGGCAAAAAAAAAGAAAAGCTCTTGCACCACTAGACTTAACTAACTAGCTTCATTTCAGTGTTGATTGCTTCTAAACACATGCTGTTGATACAGGGACCAGTAGGTTTTATTGGTCTAGGCAACATGGGAGCACCAATGGCGAAAAACCTGCTTGATAGTGGCTGTGCGGTTATTGTACATGACATGTATCCAGAAGCTGTTGCAGATCTAAAGCGGTTGGGAGCAGAAACAGCATCATCACCCAGTGATGTTGCCTCAAGAACTAAACAAATTGTTACCATGTTGCCTTCAAGGTATTCATTGCCCTTTTTTATTGTTAAATTATCCAAAAAATGTATATGGCAGGCAATAATATATTGTACTTTCAGTGGCTATTTATATATTGAACTTACAAAATATGTTTTACATTTCAGCCCCAATGTTCAGGACGTTTATGCAGGTGAACATGGGATACTTAAGTATGTATTATAATTTACATACACTATGTATTATACAGTATTAATAAAGACTTTTTAAAACAACTACATAGAAAAATAAACGCTAAGAACTGGACATTTCGACTATTTTTGTAGTCATTCTCAACAGTAATGATGTAAATAACGTATGTAGTATAATTTATTATAATTATAATTACTTTTATAATTTATTATAATTTAAGTAATTTATGTATAATTATAATTTACGTTGGAGAGATTACTGTTAGAGTGGGGTAAATCCGGCTACCCTTGTTTATGGGGATAAACCCAGATCAAAATTGAATCGATATAATTCAATACTATTCAGTTTTCACAATGATTTTGTAATTTACATTGTTGGAATATTTGTTGTGACTTCATAACAATATGAACTTTCTGAAAGAGCATCATTGAGTTACTTAAAAATTATTTTTTCTACTCACCATCAATCTTTAAGTGACAAAAACTTGTCAACATATATTTTGTATATTATGTTGTATTATTTTATAAAAATTTGTGGTTTGAAAAAGTGGTATAACTTATTTGAATGGGAATAGAGTAGTGATCCTCAGACAGCAGAAAATGTGATGGTGTTGGGAACCCCTACGGTAACTTAACTCTCCCACAGGCTAATTTCATCAAGTTTACTAATAATGTACCAGATGAGTGGTTTTTGGTGCCAAACATTTTATCTGAGACTTCTTGTAGAAACATATTTTCACTCAATCTCTTTGTTGAATGTTTTTGTTCTCAATTATTCTATAATATGATATATGTATAAAATATATTAATTTTATAAAATAATTTGGATAGTATGTGCGTTTTGATTGGTGTAGATCTACAAGTGTTTTCATGGGGTTATGAGGCATGAAAATGACATGAGCAATATCGTTGCCTCTGTTTCCAAGTTGTGAGAATTTACAGTTTCATGAAAGCAATTTAATACACGCTTCATATATAGTCTTTCTCTTTGTTAAAGCAGAAAATAATATTTTCATAAAAGAAATAAAACATGTTATCAGTGCCTTTATAAGTTTGTGAGAATTCTCGAGCAGGTGAAAACCCTCAACTGCGTCTCGGGTTTTCACTGATCTGCTCTCGAATTCTCCCAAACGTTCGCCTCGGTTTTCACCAGGCTATTAAAGGCACGGAAAACATGTTTTATTTTTTAAGTACCCGTTATTGGAGCCGTGCTCTGTGGGTAAATCCTGCCCCCGTTGGCGAATTTTGTAAATAAATAAATAAATAAGTAAATGAATGAATGAATGAATAAATAAAAGGCTAATGAGTGGTTGACAGTTCCTTACACAATTCACACGATGATGAAAATACTCAGTTTATCTTGAGTTTTCTTAGTTCTGTGTTGTAGCTACTTGTAGACATTCGGTAGTTTTTTTAAACATAATTGGGTTTCATAATATTTTTATTATTGTATTACAGTGGTGTCTGTCAATGAAGCGATAGAGAAAAGTGACAAGGAAGCAGAAAGCGAAACTGAAGGCACCACACCCCATACCGTAGTCCAGTTTGGTCAAGTGTGCTCAAAGAAATGGACACAGGTTTATTACTTGAAGGTTTGTTCAGCTTCTTTGGTTTTTAAGCTGAATACATTGGATTTGAACTTACAACTATGTTTGCTTATAATCTTTGAAACTTAAGTAAGGCCAGACCAATTTAATATCAGGCAGAACCGATTTTCTTCAAAATTTAAGGGTCGCTCAGTCGGAAAAAAAGGAAAAAAAAACAATTGAGTGGGAACCTGATAACCAGTGAGAGCGTAAAGGCTCTTAGGATCGTACTTTTGGATCTGAGTTGTTGAAAACTTAGGCTAAAAGGGTAGCCAATTAGAATTTGAGGATTTGAAGCTGTCCAATATCATATGAGTGATATATAAAATGATGTCATCATGCACAGTCTCTCTAATGACTTATGTCGCCATATAAAGCTTTTTTCTGTATTGACCTTTAGATTATTATAATAATAATTGATTACTTTCTTGTAACAGGGATATTTTCTGCTCCATCACATGGGGAACATTGTTGGAATGGAGACTTTCGATCAATTTTTGTTCGATTATGTTCAGTACTATAAGGGACAACTGGTTACTTCAGAGGTGCGTGGCTCAGTGAAGTTCTTGAACTCTTTTTGTGTATTGGAAACATTCATTCATTCACTAAAGTTACACATTGGAGCGACATTTATCCTTAAGTTATAGAGGAAATAAACGCTTCTGTCTACCATAAAATTATAGTGAGCCTGAATGCTTGCAGCCATGGACAACTGTTTAGGGCCTAATGAGCGTGGCATAGCTAACAAACAGGCATGGTTCCCAATCTGTAGCTTAAATACAGGAGGGATTAAGAAGACTTTTGATGTTACCTGGCTAAGTACCATAACATCTCAAACAGAGTTTGCTCAATATTTGTCAGTGCACCAGCTATCCTTTGGAGAAAATTTGTATCATGGACTAAAATAAATAATAAATAAATAGATAGTATTTAGTACGAAACGGCCCCGCACTAGTACTTAACTAGTGGACTGATTGAAATCCAGCATTCTGCTTGGTCGTGCTGTAAGAGCTCTATTTGCAATAGTCTATATATGTGCTTTTTAGCACAAAATGAGTTTTACTTTTCGAACAGGTATTTCATTTTCAGTAAGTTTTGACTTGCCATACATTCATGTACTCGTCATTCAATCTTGCACTCGTTCGATCATGCACTTGTCATTTAATGATGCACTCTTTGTTTTATCATGCACTCGTCGTTCAATCATGCACTCGTCGTTCAATCATGCACTCGTCGTTCAATCATGCACTCGTCGTTCAATCATGCACTCGTCGTTCAA
>JAOBBB020239874.1:0-11319 GCA_025331005.2 Zoanthus gigantus | reverse complement strand
TCTGTCTTCAGTTTTGTTATTTTCTTTTTGTTGAAATGTCGTTTTTCAAGGCCAAGAAAATATTTGGTACTTTTTTCTCCATCATTGTACCACCTGACCTTGCCTCTAATTATAGCCCCCTTTGTTTTATATTCTACAATGTTTTCGAGCTCACATTTTTTCTCGTTTAGCTCTTGTAGCACCTCTGATTTTCTTGAGGGCTTTAGAACTTTTTCTAGTTCTGCTTCCAACAGAAGTATGTCTTCTTCCAGTAATTTTTCCTTACATTGTAAATTTTTCTTTTTTCTTTTTGAGAAACTAATTGATTTTGCTCTTACTTCCATTTTGACCATTTCCCAAAGGAGCATTTCATTTACATTGATATCATTTGTGTATTGCTCAACCACACTTGTAATTGTTTCTCTGATTGCATTCACATACTCTAAATCTGACAATAAAGATGTATTTAATTTCCAAAAGCCTGGTCCCCTTGGGTTATCATTTAAAGTGAAGTGAAGAGTTATTAAAGAATGGTCAGTTCTAAAGCCCGGCAGAATGTCCGCTCTTAAAACATTACCGTAAAGATGTGAACTAATAAGGAAAAAATCTAGTCGGCAGTGTATTTCAGGCTGCCGTTGTCTCCATGTATATCTACTTACATCTGGGTGAATTTCTCTCCAAACGTCAATAAGGTCCATATTTTGCATCAAGCTAAAAACTTTTTCGCGGGATCTGAAATTTGTTGTTTGCTTGCCTCCCCTTTTATCTTTTTCTAAATTTAACACCAAGTTAAAATCACCACCGAAAATAATTTCTTCGCAATTGAAATCCATTAAGAAATCGACTATCTTTGCGAAAAACTCTGGCTCATCTTGATTCTGAGCATAAACATTTACAAGCGTGATAATTTTGTTCTCGATTTTTATATCAACTAAAATGAATCGACCTAAAGGGTCCACGTATTGTTTTAATATTTCAAAATCAAAATTGCTGTTAAAAAGAATGCCGACTCCAACGCTCTGACTAGAAAAGTTACTGAAAATAGAATTAAGACCCCATTCAGCTTGCCACAATGCCATCGTGTCCTCAGAACAATGAACTTCTTGTAGCATGTAAATGGAGTAGTTCTTCTGTTTTAGCCACAAAAAAGTTTCTCGCCGTTTCTTGCTGTTCGCAAGCCCTCTGACGTTTAGGGAGCATATTACAAATTCATCGCGGTGTTTGACAACTTATTTTGAGATATTTTTCTTCCTATGAGACTGTATCTGTGTGAAAAGGTATGCAACAACTCACAAACGTATAATGAATATCTAATTCGACAAAAACACACAGATAAGAAACTAAAGCATAGAATACTTTTACAATCAAAAAATAAATAATAAAATGTCATCTAAGTCTAGAGAAAATCCGACGATATCTGCACTCGCTCTACAAAGCGTTTTGAAGATCGCAGAGCGCGCTCCCTTCATATAAGGAAGGCTGCAAAAAAAGTCAGGAACTCAAAAGAAAAGCATCTATTATAGCCTTGAAATATATGCGATTCAAAAAATTAGAAAGCGTTCATATCTTATTGAACCAACTTAATTTGTAAATAAATACTATTGAGTTCAATTTTATGTTTAGTTGCGTATTCCCATTCAGTTGCCATTTTGCATTAGAACAAAACAGAAAGAAAGACAAGTTACTTAGCTCGCAACACGGCCGTCTATCATAAGCCTCCATGGCTCAGCTCTGCTGAAGAAGGCGGTTCTACCATCTTTTCGTGCCTCAAGCAACCTTGGTATTTGATGCTTGCGAAGCTCAATAACTTTTTTTGGCAGATCAGGCCCAATCCCGTAACCAGCATTCTTGTCCAGATTCTTCCTCTGCTTTAGGATCTCCACTACTTCAGGATATTTTTGAAATCTGGCAATTATTGGCCTGGGCCTATCTCGGTTTGCCGTGTTTCTTCCCACCCGATGAACGCGTTGAAAATTGGAGACATATATATCTAGAACATTTTCTAAGAAATCTCTCAGAACCATTTCGGTAGTTTTACCGTCCGTTTCTGTAGCATTTTCAGTTTCAGGAATACCATAGAATCTCAGGTTTTCTCTACGTTGATAAACCTCGAGGTTAAGAACCTTGTACTCGAGAGTTTCAATCTCTACTCTCAGTTTACTTTCGTTCTCAGCACTGCTCTTCTTGGTGTCGTCAAGGTCTTTGCTGATAAAGTTCACTCCAGCTTCTAACTCGTTCAGCTTTTCTGATACCTGTAATATTTTGCCATCCAGGCGCCCAACCTCCTCGTCAATTTTCTTGTTTATTTTGTCAAGGCTGTCACTTATATTTACAACTTGGCTTTCAATAATTTCTAATCTTGAGAGCTTCTTCAATATTTCGTCCAACTTCACACCTACCTCCTGGGCCATGTCAAGAGCAGAATCCACGAGGTCAACTGTTGAATCAAGTTTAATCTTCGACTTTTCTGGCGAATGGGTTTCTGAGTCTTCGCTACTAACTCTCGCTTTTCGTTTAAAAAACTTGGCTATTCCTTCCTGTTTTTCCATTTAAAATACATTCAAAATTGGGAGCACAACTCAGAACGAACTCCTACTCCATTGTGACTCTCCCCAGATTTTGACCTTGGAAACGACTATCAAACTTACCATAATAAACATAAATACAGATAGATACAAAACTCACAATATGTAACAATTACTCACACTGTTGAGTTACAAGCCAGCTTCACTAAAATCTTGAGTAAGAGCTTGTGCCCAACTCAACGACAAGAGTACAGCTTTCTCTGACTTTCTACACAAAATGTTGTGTCTAAGTTTTACTCACAAATTTGAGTAAGCTTTAACTGAAAAACTTGAGTGCAGTCTTTTCTTTTCTTTACACAAAATATCGAGTAAACTTTACTCAGAATTGTAAATCATTATACTCACAACTTGAGTTGTTGTTACTCACAAATATGAGTAAAAAAACTAACTTACTAAAAAATGAGTAATGCTAACTCAATCTCAAAAATGCATGTTTTGCAGTGTAGTATCTCGTGTACTGTCGACATGTCAGTAGCTGGCGCGTCAATTGTTGGAAGATATCCGATGTTATCCTGTGATACATCGACCTCGTCGCGCATGAGAATGTTAAAGCCTGTCCAGCCACTTGCGCGTTGCTTCTCTTTAGCGTGGAGACGGACCAAGATCCAAAGTAGGTTTTTCTTCCAAGCTTCTTCAACGATTACTGCAGAGGTAACATCGATGTATGACCTTAAGGGAGGACCACGGCGCTCTCCTGCATTGTAAGGGGCAGTCTCTGTACGGGGCAGATAATCTATACTTCTCTTTTTCGTTCTCTTTATCTGCGTGTTTGCTTGAGGTTGAGCATACGGACCAAAATGTCGTGCCTGCACAGCAATGCCATTAACTCTATGTGAAGTTCCAGCTCCAGACAAAGTCTCTTCCAAACAGTTAATATTGTCCCCTTCAAGAGTGGTACTGATATGAGGACGAATAGTTTCTGGCATTGGAACATCATTATCAGGAGTCTGGGCCAACTTTTTCAGGCAGAGTGCCGTATTCATTTCCTCGATCTGAGAATAGGATATACCATGTCCGCATCGATTAAGCATTTGAATGAGTTCAACAATGTTTGTCAAAGTCTTCACTGCATACGGCAGAACTTGCTTAGGAGGTCTTTGCTTCCCTGCAGTTACAGCAGATACAATGTCTTGACCAAAGAAGTTTACTAGGCGTTGAATTCGCAGGGGGTATTCTACTGGTGGTTGCGTGTTCCCGGTCAATAAAGTATAGAGGAAAGTTTCGGGTTTTCCAGGGAGACTGACTGCATATTCATAGAGGTCGCTTGGCTTGGGGGGCCAGTGGCTCTCTATTTTGTGGCTTCTAACTGCTTCACGAATATCTAACCCGGCCTCTTTGATCGTCGCATCACTACTGCATTTTTCGATTCTTGTGTTACTTTGGGATACAGAAATTGCTCCAGGCTAGCCTTCATTCCTCTTAATTCCTTAGCTTGCTTTTGACTCTTTGAAGCGGATTTGCATGTTTTGATATGATCTACAAATAGATGATACCCAATATGTTTCCGAGGTGGTAAAGAAACTTACTAATACCTGTTCACTGAGCTAAAACAATGTACAATGTACACATAGCGATTGAGAAGAAGATAGAGGTAACAGTGATACCAATAAGTCAAGCAAGGGTAAACATCCTTAACGTATAACATCCCACTCTTGAAAAGGATAAATATTTTCAACTTGTTTTACTTACGTTTAACGTAGTTAGTTTCAGTTTCAGTTTATTTATTTGCCAGAAAAAAAAAAACATAAGTACAGACATTCAGAATATTACAAGATGGTTAAATAAATCAGACGTAAATTAACATAAAAGGAATAAAAGTTTTTTTTCTGGCGAGGAAGCTCTAATAGAAACCATGGGGCTTATTGAAAGAGCTCCCTCCAAATACTGAACAGTGCTTAAGAAAGATTTTTCTCTTGACTGTACTTGCTAGAAAAATGATATATTGTTGTTCTTTGCGTTTCTTTTTGCTATTACCAATTGATTTTTTTGTAGAATACAGACAATTTTGTGATTGATACAAACAAGATGCTGCAGACAGCATATACTGGGTTGCCTGTATTCCTGGCTGTAGCAATTAAAGGCCTTGTGAGCCACCATTGATGAATATGTTTTACAACAGAATTTCATGAAATTAATTAACTAATTTCATTCGTGAAAAAAATTGTATCAGTTTTCATTGTTAGGTGCTATGTTGGAAGTTAATATTTTGAAAAAAGTTTTAGATTATAGTTTCATAGAAAATAAAGTTTACATACCTTAAGGGGAACTGAACCCTAGAATTGACTTTTCATTGTTTGAACATTTAGGCACAGTAGAACAACTATATCAAGTTTTTTTAAGCAGTTTAAAAAAATTTGGTGTTTTGTAACGAGTCGACAAGATTTGATCGGCGGCTCAATATGTGATGTCAGCGGTTGTTTATGACACAGGTTACAATACTAGAATGATTAAAACAAGGAAGAACATGGTTACTGTGTGGCTTTTGGCTACCATAAAATAAAAAGCAACTTTGCAAGACATAGATCACCCAAACAATATCAAGATTTCGAAGCACACTGCCATATTTAAGCTCTGAGTATCATAACCTACGTCATACCATACCACTGACAATCTAATTACCTAGTGTGTAAAGGATGAAATTATTTATCACTCAAAGGACTTCAGATTGCACTTTTGGGACACTAATTACACAAATATTTTGAAATACAAAAGATTTTTCTTCAGTGTTCCTTCTCACAACAGTCCTAAGTTAAAGCCAACAAGACATCCAATAACAGTATTTTTGATACCTTTTAATCTTTTGCCAACTTTGTCAGCTGTAGTTCATTTATAATGCTTCCTCAATGAGACATAAAAACACTGCTCACAAACATGTTAATTAATTCACATAACTGAACATAAAGGAAGCTGTTTTGTTGGTTATGAACCTCGCTGTGCCTCTGTAATCCACATGTTAGTTGAGCTTAAATTTAAAGATTTATGGACCTTGGTTGAGAATACCGCAGATGTTTGACATAAAAAATCCGTATTACAAGATCATTCATTTCATTTAATATCGCCTGAATGAATTCAAAGTGATCTAATTGTTTCAGTTGAGGTGATAGTCAAATAGAGAACACATTCAAACAAATCCTGTGTACTTGGTATGGCCTTGGTAATGTTTGACAATAGCCTTGGTGCTATATTTTTGGCAAAATTCAGGAGACCAAAATGGCTGTGCCCCTAAAATTAGAGAACTCAAGGCCTGTGAGTCTGGTGCATTTCAATACAATCTCATGCTTTCACGCTTACACGAGCATTTATCACGCATTCAGTTGGTACTCGCTTGGTATCAGTGGTGGTCACATATTTCTTTAAATTGTTTTTAACTTTGGCCAATATTGGAACTTTTATGAAATTAATGCATTAAAACCAAACTTAAAATAGATCTGAAATTTAAAAAAAATATTCTGGAAAGCAATTCCTGGAATCTGTTAGGAATTTATTTTGCCTTTCCCACTCACTTCAACCCAAACCATTTAGGAAAGAATCTCACTCTTTGGAAAATTGCAAACTTGAGAGCTCTGTTAATGTTGAATGCCATTTTGAACAGCCTAGCTTATCACTCGGCTGATAATTTTGTTTGAGTCCCAGTAGTGATTTGAATACCATATTAAAGTTAGCAGTTAGAAAATTAATACTGATTATATTAATCACAAAAACAGCTTTAAGGGTTCGAAATTATAAGTGGTAGTTCACAAGTCTGTGCACTAGTAAAGGTTATGGTGGACCAGCAAACTTTTCTTCTAACTAGTTTGAGTGTCAGTGTACTGTACATATATATCTACAGTGCTGCTCGTGGGAAAGGTTACACGTCTTGAGAGGCGCAAGACAGTTTTTTGCGTGACCCTCGCGAGGCAGGTAAGAACACCACTTGTGATGCCTCGTGAGGAGCGAGACTTTGTTTTTGAGAGAACGACACATTGTACAAATGCTAGTAAAATATTGTTATCTACCAATAAAGTTGTTGAAATGATTATACAAGTTTATAGTCCAAATAATTTCATTTCAATATAAATTATTTTGTGTTCTATTCTGCCTGAAAGCAACTTTCTAGAAACATTCAACACAGGATGTACTCGGGTTAATTAAGGCATGGGTTACGGCCGGTGCTCACTCCAAAAACACATTTTCAGCAATTACTTGGTTGTTCCTTTGTCAGTGTTGTTTATCTTGGTACCAAAATGTTCATCAAAACAGGCTTTTTATATTGAGATAGTCATCATATTTTTTCTTTGTCACAAAATGGCTTAAATTTTCAATTTTCAGGCAGAAATTGGTGCCTATTCTGATGGCCTTGCTGCATGGCAACCCTTTTTTACTTTATACTGACTGAAATTATATTGTTACATGCAATATCATTTGTCCTTTGTCTGAATTTTGTGAAACAAACTGGGACCTTTGTCCAGGATGTGTTTCTTGAAATATATTTATGTTGAAAGACAAAATTATGGTTTTGAAGTCAAATATCTTTTGTAAAACCAAAAAATTAGTTCATTTATGTTGGAACATGTTAAAATCTTTCATATTTTGTAAAAACTGATGAAGCAATTTGTGATGATTTTCCATGCTAGTTAAGCAAATTTGTAGTTTTCCTGCCTCTTCTCTTCATGATTTGCTGATCGTTGCTCACAAAAACTTTGTCTCATTCATGACAGATAGTTACTATTTTTCAGAACTCTGCTTAAACCAATCTGTTGTGGATAATTATGGAAAAATCTTTTGTCAGTTGCTAACCCAAAGGTGTCAATATGCCCATTTTGAAAAAATTAATAAAGCGTACGTAGACAAAAGCTCAAGTTTGTGTTATCATAGTGATTATAACCCATTTTAGTTTTCATAAGTTTTAAGTTTACTATTTTTTTCTGCAGTATTCCAAAAACAAAATGATCAAATTTTTTTATCTTTACAGCTAGATTGTTTGCGATAACTGGAGCCTCCACAAATCTATATTATTTCATTTAATATAACATTTTGCTATAAAGATATATATAAATTATTATAATATATGTATCTCTCTCAGGTTTATCTTGTAAACAGGGTTGTCACAGTCCTTGAAAATCCTGGAAAGTCCTGGAAAGTCCTGGAATTGGGTGAAAAAATTTCCAGGCCCTGGAAAGTCCTTGAATTTGAGTCGTGGTCCTTGAAAATCCTGGAATATATAGGCAAAAAAATCTTTCCTTATTTCCAAAAATAATAAAAATATGCTGTTTGTATTTTTGGTACGACAGCACTGTGAAGCAAAAACCTTGACTTCACAAGGCCTGATTTTTGTCCAATGTGACCTGTCATTGATTGTTTTTCATTGTAAGGATCAGCCAATTCAGTAAAGCCAAAAAGCTGAATAATAAAGTTTGTTTTGAAAATAATGTGTCAAGCTTTTAGCATTTAGTTGATTGAGAAGGTCCTGGATTTGCTTGAAAAGGTCCTGGAAAGTCATGAAAAAGTCCTTGAATTTCACATCAAGTAAATAATGGCAACCCTGTGTAAAAAACATAAAACTTAATAATAATATAATGCTTGATTGATTGATTGATTGATTGCAGAGCAAAGGGCTACATTTCAGACACACAGACAACATAAACTTCTTTTTTAAAGCAAGTGAAAAAGTTGGCCTCCCAAATGTAAGTGGACATTACTCAATTACTTTTTCACATGATATTTACTGTTTAAGTACTAATGAAATATATTCAGATAGAGTGGAATTTGAAATCTATTGTCTTCTTACCTTGATCAAGAATTTTTAATCACTTGTGTTGTTGCATGATGTAGTAATTGGTTTTGCTATTGTATGTCAACAAGTACTATGCGTTTTTCTCTTGTGCATGTTTTCACCTTCCATTTGTCAAATCTATGCCAAAAACCTTGAACCGATAGCCATGCTTTGAAGGGCTAAAACTAGAAGCAGTTATTACCAAAATATTCCCCCCCCTCCCTGTCTCAATGTTGTTGACAGTAAAAATGAATCACCCCTCAAATGTTTTTGCCCATCCTTTGGAGGTTGTAAATATGTAACAACATGGACTAGGGGGGAGGGGGGACTGTATATTTTCAAGGCTCCCTAAGATAACCAGAAAAGTTTGCTTTAGTTCGATCGGTCCAAATCTTTTTGGCAAAGATTGTTGTAGCTTACAGTGCAAAAAAGTATTAACATGATTTGTGTTTAAAATTTGCTTTTAGGTGTTTTATCCTGAAACTACAGATATCTATGATAAAAAGAATGTTCCTAAACTGGTTTATTGTATCCATGCATTAAGGTAAATTTATGTTGATCACATTAAATTATCTTTTAGACTAAGTGCATCTTTGATGATGATGATGATGTTGATACTGTAATTGTGATTCCATTTTTGATCCGATGTGTCTGGTTGTGATCAATTTCCTTTTCTACTTAATTGCCTTCACCATAAATTCTCTTCGGTTATCTTCACTTTCTCTTACCAGCCATTTCATATTATAGTGCCTCTCTTAGAACATCAGCATCTTCTTTCTGACATTTTTGTCTTTCCAAGTTTAATGTTCATTCCCTTAATTTCAAATGCCTCTTTCCATTAATTTTCTGAAGTGTCTGCTGTATATTCTCTATGGTCTCACTTAATTGACACGACCAAGTGGTCCACATATAAGATTTCATTCATTTTGTTTTCTTTCAGCTTCCACACCCTTCTTCGTATGATTCATTCCTTTTTAATAACCTTCAATTTCCATTTCCAAAAGTTTGTATAAGATTTGGGTCTGAAATTTACACATTGCTAGTATTAACAAAACTGTTTACTAAATATTATTTCAACTTCTTTTGTATCCTGAAGCTTATATTTGTTCAAGCTGGGTCTAGCCCCACAGATTCAGGATTTGTATGGAAAAGCAACTTTTACTGGTAAGTAGATAATAATTGAAACAAATAATGAGCTAGTTAAAGGTTACAGTACCTTTAATTCTGACTTAAACTGCATAAAATGAGTCCAGATTTAAAAAATAGGTCCGCAATGCACACTTGGGGTCTTATGTTTAGTTTAACTCCATTGCCTGTGAGAGCTTGTGAGATACTTGTGAGATACATGCAACCTGCAGCGGATTTCAAGCCAATGAATGTAGGCTTGCAAAAGCGTCTTAGCTTTAGTACAATCTGCTCTAAACACAAGCCTAGATAAAATTATGTTGACAGCACACTTATACTTAATCCCCCAGCTGCATTGCACTATGCCTTGAGCTTTTCGTGTGATAGATCATTATCTGGACCCACCAGCCTTTCTCTCTTTCTTACTCGGAGAACCACCGATTTTCTAATCATCTCTAAATGATTTCTTATGGCCCTTAAAACTACAAGCGAGACAAAAGGAGACAACAATTGAGGTAAACAAGCTTTATTTTTGTTCAAAATAGAAGTATAATAATCTCGAAAGCGTTATTTATCTCATACTCCATACAAATCACTACAGTTGTAAAGGTGATTCAATCGATAAAATAATAGTAATCTTGGGTTGCCTGTGGTACAACAAGTCCCATAATCCTTCACCTCTTTCTTTTCTGGTCATATCCTGCGTTGCCTCTGTCAACAAAAAAAATTGCAAATCTGAAATCCTCAAAACCACTGCCTAGCACATCAAAGACCATAAGTCATAACTCAATTTTTCTACGCTTCAACCATCGTAACAAGCTGCATTCTGAATGGCTAGTTCTTGCCCATTGGGATTTCAGTTATGCAGAACAAAAATCAATAACATCAAGTTACATGTGATGGAGAACACAGCATTTTGTCTGGACAGCGTCAATCAAAAGAGGAAAAGCAAGAAAACTGTACTGTAGTTGAGTCACAGACCGTGGACTCTAGATTCGTGTGGGAACGAGCAGTTTGACCTGAGTTCATGCTTACTACACATCTTTCATTTTCTTAATATTCTTGAACTTTCACCGATACAGAAAAATCACGACTTTAAACTGTGAATAATTATTTACTATGAACTGATAATTGTTTTCTGTATTTGTATTTATTGTTTGGGGCTACCTGTGGCAGATAGCAGGCTCAGGTCAGCGTCCACTGTATTAAATGTCAACCTACGTCGTTTTGTAGTAATCTAGTCATAAGAGTTCTAGCTGAATAAAACCTTGCAAGCGGCCTCTTCTTGTGTATACTTTATTACATTTGTGAGCACCTTTTGCAGTTGACCTGCTGCCAAACTTTTAGATATCGACAGCAATTTTTTTGCCGAAATTTTTAAGAAAATGCGAGGGCTGGAGGCAAAAAATTAGCAGTGGAGCAAGGCAAGAATTCCATAATATGCAAAGGCCAAGGTCTTACAATGTTGAAATAGACAATCCTAGAAAAACTGTAGGTACCTTAAGCTGGCCTCAACATTCTCAATTATAAAAATCCATCACGAACTTTACAGGTAAATAGGCCAGTGACCACCATTGAAATTGTACCTGCTTCAAACTTTTTTTTTACCTATTAAAAACATCTTGTTATAATACCATCTAAATATAGGTCTTCCACGAATAAGGATCTTTTACCAGGTGTTATGTTGTTATACAATACAATACAATACAATAGATATACAGGTTCACCCCTCGGGGCATTTCAGAACCTGTTTATAAATATATACAGTTGAGGTCACACAGTTGAGGGTCTTAGAAAGTCTGCTGGAGCGGCTCACATGTTAAGGCGCAACTTGGCAGCCGATAGGAAGTGCCCTCAGTGGAAGAAACAGACCACAAC
>JAOBBB020239786.1:0-11320 GCA_025331005.2 Zoanthus gigantus | reverse complement strand
CAATTTTGAGGCATTTTTTGTGTGTAAACTCTAAAGGAATCTTGTTACACTCAATTAACAAAAATATGATAAATCATTTTAATAACACATTAAAAAGTTCAACCCCGGTCTATATTAGTATATTTAGACATCCTTATCCATTCGCTGCCATTGGCTTTCCTTTGATTAGTTATTTTTTCTTATAAAGGTTTGTTAACGGAAATTTTCTTACCGAGCTGAATCCGGCATAAATATGTGACAGCCATGAAAACTCCGATAATAATTTCGATCTTCATGTTGCCATAATAGTGCATGGAACTGAAACTAAAATAAAGCCCTGCTTCCAAAAATAAAAGAATAGTTAAAGGCGAATACAGTTGCTCCAATCTTTTTCCATCTCTCTCCCTTGATTATTGAATATTTTCTCCTATCTTATTGGCCACCAAAAGCAAGCCCTTTTCATAAGTGTGTTCTATCATTACAGAATTCAGCCAATAACTTTTAACTACCTAAAATTTTCCATTGCAGATGCCAGGGAAGAACGAATAAAGAGCATCATTAAAAGTATAAGGAATGACAAAACTAAAATAAAAAATGAAAATAAAAGCATGACAGCAAATGTTACTTCACATGCCAATAAGAAGAGTATCAAATCACAGTCTGTTCCTTCACAATTGAATATCAGAGTAGGCTGGCTTCACCGAAATCCACAAAGCAACTACAAGAAAATGCGACTAAGTGGAGCAGGGATCAGAAAGGTAGCCTTCGAAGGAGAAGAAATTGAGAAGATAATTCCCAAGGCAATATTAGATCAAGCACGCCGCATGTTCTTCCCAGAAGGTAAATCAAAAATGGGAGACTTGTCAGATATGGAGGTTTGCCTTGCCGACTATTCACACGATGTCATTGACTCTTTCAAGACGTTGGACGGCAATCCGTGCTCTTATCTGAAGTACCTGAAAGAATTTGGTCTGTTCTTATCTAAAGTGACATTTTAGATCATGACGACTACCAAGTTTCATGACGACAGTGACACAGATAAAGAAATAAAGAAGTCTGAAACTGGGGGCTTGGATGAGCTGTCAAAAGATCGTGGTTTTGACAATCCAGAAGGTTTTGTTAATAACAACAGTGATCTACTGATTGACGAAGAGCCTCACTTAACTTTGGTAACAGATGCTGCTTGTTCGGCGGGTGAGTTGAGTTTGGAGTATTAAGAAGTACGAGAATCGTCGTATTCTGAAGTAATTATGAGGTCTGTGTCGAATAGTATACAGCAATGCTACGAACATCAATCTCTCATGGAGCCCACCATACAGGACATTCCACTTAAAGAGTATTGTCCCCTTGAGATGGGACCCTTCCATTTAGTGAGAGTGTGAAAAGGTAACCTGCACTATCTTCATTTAGTGTCCTAACCTTCACTCGACAATCCTGAGATAGAAGAATTTCTACAGGTTTTCCCGCAGTCTAATGAGCCACAAGAGAGGCTGATTCTGCACCCGCCATCACAATTGTGGGGTTATGATACAGGCAGACTTATAGTTGTCGTTATTGCATCGTGCCACGGTGATCCAAATACTACATACGTTTGGTACAAGGATGGCGAAGTTTTCAAACAATGTAGCTCTCTGTCAAGTATTTGTGTTGACTATCCTGGCACGTATTCTGTAGAGGTCCTGAATAGAGATAACAAGGAAACCTCAGAACCATTAAAGGTGGAACCTGTTGTTCGGTCGTCGCCCAGTGCTTCTCTTTCTATTTCATCTGCTTTGTCTAGCAAAGTTCCAATGTTGCAGCCAGAATCTGCTTTGTCTAGCAAAGTTCCATTGTTGGAGCCAGAAACACTACCTGTCATTGACAATATGGAATTGTCTCTAGGCAAAAAAATTGGCAGTGGAACATTTGGTACAGTTTACCAAGCTAACTGGGCAGGTACACCGGTAGCAGTGAAAGTGATAAAAGTAAGAAACGCAAAAAGAGTTTCAGCTCCCCTTGAGAATGAAGTGAAAGTACACAGCTCAGTGTGGCATCCGAATATCGCTCAAATGATGGGGGTCTCTTTCCTCAAAAATTCTATTTACATAGTTTCTGAATTCATTGACGGAAAGAATATCGACGATATTCTTTTTAATGATGATGATGCTGAATCTTGTAATCTTGACAATAGTGCCAAGATAAGTATTAGCCAACAGCTTTGCCGAGCAATTGCGTACCTACATAACCTCAAACCACAGGTTATTCATCGGGATATAAAGCCTGCCAATATCATTGTCACAAAGAGCCATACAACAAAGCTTTGTGATATGGGGATTTCGAAATTCAAATCATCCCAGACCCTGACAACAACAACGGCAGTTTCTTTACCAGGCACGCCACAATACATGGCCCCAGAATGTCTGTTATCCTACAAAAGTGCAACAGCTGCGAGTGACATCTGGCCTCTTGGTTCAACCTTGGTGGAATGTTTCAACGGTGTAGACTTGTGGGGTGAAGATGTGGAAGAGCAGAACACAGATGATGATCAAATAACTGCACTCAAGAACATCCTTACCGGAGGTGTGCCCCCTAAAGTTAATGAACATGATTACTGGAAAGCATTGCACCTACTGATGAAGTATACCTACCACTAACACATAGCAATGTCTGAATGTGTCGCGGATGTAAAAATTTTACTATTATTTACATTTTCTGATTGAAATAGAGAGTGAGGGTAATTATAACCTTCTGTTTCTCCATGGCTCTTGTCCATTTCATTATAGTCTGCTACGCACTATAAAATATGCAAAAAATGAATTTATGGAATCTCAGACGACAATACCCGATACCTTACCAGCCTGGCATTGTCAAGAACAGCTGATATTTACGTTCATGTTCATATTTTATTTGAATGTAACAAAAGTTGTGTTAAGATATTTAAATCGCATGATTCGATAATTCGAGTCTTGGTAACAAGCTCTTTAACTCTTGCCTTTTGCAGAGGTCCGCATGCACCTAACCAATATTAGAGTCCGTCTGAGAAAAAGTAATGAATATATATTTCAAATATCTATAAAAAATATCAAATATAAATACGAAGTATACATATATAAGTATAAGAGTAAATTTTAGTGTATTTTTACATTATTGTTAACGTTGAGAAAACATGGATTATCACTTGCAAATTGCTTCATAAACCATGGAATATATAGTAGATTTTATTTGGCTAACTTTCGACATTGGTCATGGTTAGGGAAAAAACGTTACAACTAAAAAGAAAATGCCAACAAATTACAGTAGATGTGCGCAACGCGAGGAAATAGGAAGAAATATAACAACAGTAATTCAAAATATACATGGTTAATGAAACAATAGAGGATATTGTAGCTGAGCCCACGACGAAAAACGCTTGAAAGTGAGACATTTGTCAGAGTACCATTGTATTTACCCAAAATGCTACACTCAAATGATTCTTAAACAAAACAATTTTTTGCATTGGAGGCTCAGGTCAATATCCGCCATTTACAATGAATATTACTGCAACCAATCAAGAAACATTTGCACTTAGATAGTTCAATGAATATTTTGAATAAAGAATTATATAACCCTGTAACGTACAGAACATTTGTAAAATCTATTCCAAACCAGGCTATTCCAACGAACAAAAGACGTGAAAAAATCGATAGCCCGGGAGGGACCAGTATGTTGGCCGATTAGGTTTGTAACGCTTCTCGAGGCTTCCCATCAATTTTCCAAGGTGGTGCATAAATCCTTTGCCGATCTTTCCACAGGTAGCCCAAGCTCAAGATTAGTTTGATTTACAACTGATTTACAGTAAATATATGGGAATTTATCTGAATTTAATAAAACATAAATTTCCTACCTTAATTCGCAATAAAATCTACTGAAACTTCCATGGCGTCTTTAGGAATTCCTATAATATACCGCGGCTGAGTTTGGGCGAGTTTTGTTCAGTTTAACTTGATTTTCCCCCACCAGTAACAATTGTAGTAGCAAAGACTCACTTATATTTCCATTTTAATTATCTTTCAAAACGAAACTAAGTTATTTTAATTTGATTTTTATTTAAAATTTTGTTTTCTTTATCTAAAAAAATATTTATGAAAAAAAAAGAAATATTGTTTATAATTAATATATATAAAAAAAAGTTAACCGAGAAAAATAGTTTTTAAGGGTACCCCTGACTGGCAACTCCAGTAAGGGATTTCATTGATTATACGCGGCTTGTCACCTAATGAGTACATTTTATCATCGCAGGTTTTAGTAATTTTCCAACAATTCCGCTATCTTAGTAAACAGCAAAAGAGCCTGTAATGCATCTGCTGGTGGCTAATAATCGGGCTTTAGGAGACGTACCAGTTCTTCTATGTTTTCATTAAGGTCAGCACACTTTTCTGTGTATAACCTTCTGCATAACCTCACGTCCTCGATGTCCACAGTACGCAGGTAATCGCACGTTTTGTAAGCCTCTGGCATAAAAAACATTATATCTGGTTTTCCGCCTTCAACCTCGTGTCGTTTTTGGCTCTGTATGTTGTGAGTGTTCCACAATTCGGTAACAAGATGTAATTCCCGCCGAAGAACAGGAAGAAAGCAAAATTTAAGACACTCATCCAGCAGGTTGTCCCCATCCCTGTAGATTCCAGAATCCCGAAGATCCTTAAGCATATTGATCCACCATCCTCCTCATCCATCACACAGTTTAGACTACCAGGCCTCGATCCGCTGATTTGCGCTACTTTTACCTTGAAGGAAACTTTTACTTGCTGAAAATTGATCATGATCTTGCCACCTGAAAAACGTTTGCATTGTTCCAATGACATTGTTCTCTGTTCCCTTGTCACACCGCCGTCTTCTTGGCACACCACCAAGCTGTTCAACCGTGTCTATATAATGAGATGCTACTACTTTGGCATTTTTGTTAGTGGAGTTAACTTCTAGCCATAGAATGCGGCGTGTATAGCCGTAAATTGCACCGTGAATGTACAAGCCAAATGGTACGAGTTTTTCCCACCCGTCTATATGCCATAAGAAATTTGGTCCGGGGGTTACGTACCGTCGTCTTTTGAGGCGGCGCATTTTGCGACGTTCAACACCTTCCGGATCGATAATGCGAAGGTACTTCATAACAGTATCCCGTTTGACAACTAGGTTATTATTTTGACGCAGTAGCTGTGTCAGCTGCCGGTATCCTAAAAAGGAGCCACAACCAGTTTCTAATTCTTAAAGAATTGCATCAATAATGTTTTGAATGGAACTCTCTTCACTTCGAGCTTTTCTGAGATTTAATTGTTGAAGAATTATTTTTACTGTTAGAATCGAGACCACTATTCCGTGTTGCAATGCAAGGAAACCAACTATTTCAGCGTTAGAATAATCTTGCAAGAAATAATTTCGCACTAGCTCATTCCGATCTATGCAAACAATATTCTTTACGACCGCTGGTGTGTATAACGGTAACACACATGATAACAGTGGACATTTCTCTAATAAGAACAATAGCAGCAGTAGCCTACAAAGATGACAAAAGGATTCAACGTCAGAGCTCCTGATTATTGTCATGAAGTTGAAATATAACACAGTATCGTTTATGCCTAATATGTTAGAAAAATTATCAGTGATTTACCTACCAAAACATCGACATTTGGGTCATGTATTCAAGCTTGCAATCTTCAACTTGCAAATCTTCGTTGCCTTTTCCCCAAGAAACCACAAAAGGAATTAACGTCGTAATCGTTCTATTTTTGAAATTATTAAGTCAAAAATTACCAAGTCGGAAATTATCAAGTCGGAAATTATTAACTCGGAAATTATTAACTCGGAAATTATTAACTCGGAAATTATTAAGTTGGAAATTATTATGTCTGAAGTCTGAAGTCCCTTCTCGGCTTTCGTAAGATAGAGTGTAAACAAACTACTTAGTAATAAATCATTTTTAATAAACAGGGTTGCCACATAGCAGAGTGAATAAAATTCCCTGACTTTTCCCTGACATTTCCCTGACCAAAAGCAAAATTTCACTGACCTTAAACCCAGTAATTTCAAAGGGAATACAGTTTGATTTATTGTGTGGAGGCCCTACTATATGCTCCGGAGAAGTGAAGAAGATTATGTAAACTAACTACAATTTTGATATTACATTGTCCTAAGTTTTTTGTCTAGATGCTGAATGTGCTTTCCCACAGTTTCGCTTTCTTTTCGTTTTTCTTCTGATTTGGTTTGCAAAGCATTTGACTTGAGCAGTAAAGTCCATTGGCCCTTCTTTTCAGCTTGCTGACAAAGCTTATCAGCTTCTTTAACCAATTCCTGTGTTATTTTTTCAAGCTTCCGTTTTTTTTGCTTTGCAGAATGCAGCTCTTCTTCAAGTTCTTTCCTTTTCTTTTCCTTCTCACCAATCTTCTTCTGTTGCTGCTGCTTATCAATATGATTTTGGTATCTGATACGGGCATGCCTACAAGAATTTAATAGTTCTTTTGTCACTGATTCCTCAAAAGGTGAATCAAGGTTCCTGACACCATCCACTGCTTGCCGAAAGTACACCAAGGTTCCTCTTTCATGTTAGTTTGCAAAATGTTATTGTTCTCAGAAAAACCCCTTTCAACTGATGATTGACAATGGGATAGTGTAAGCATCTCTTTCACCAATTCCCACAGTTCTGCATACTCTGTCTTCTCACCAATCTTTTCATACAAGAATGAGTCAAGGCGTTTATCATCTGAAGGTCTGTAGGATTTAAAATCATCCTTGTCGTACTTCTGCACATTTGAAACTAAAGACTTGTACTGCTTAAGAACTGTGTCACTGCTATCTGGTGACTTTAGTTTCTTGGTGATAAGATGTTGTAACAGATTTGAACACTTTGAAACTGCTGATTCTGGACTGTTGGCAATATATTTTGGATCAAGACATATGAGATTTCGAACCACTGAGTACTGCAGTGGACAGCGCTCTAAAAGCTTGTTGGACAACTTTTGTAGTAGCACCAGACACCCACGTTTAAGGTTACAGAATATGATTTAAGCTTTCATTTTCTGTTTTTTGGTATTTTCGATTTCTGAATTCTATCATAAAAGTGCTATCTTTTTGTGAAAACTGCATCTCGATTACGTTTAAACTAACGAAGATATGTAGCAAAACGTTTATTTTTACTTTCATCCTTCGCGGGAAATGTATTTACTTTCGTGTCAAAGTTTTCACGGCTGGGTGCGTTGTGCAAAGTATCGGGTATCTGTTAGTCACAGCAGGTAACGTCACGTAATTAAGTTTCATTGCATGTATGTGCCTTTGTTTATTCACGGTTTTATCTGCGATCACGAACGTAAATATATTTTTCCAACTGCGAATTGTTCATGAGCTATGTCATCGGGTGACCTTGTTTCAAAAAGAGCAAAGCGTAATTCTAATGTGTTTTGCACCCCAAAACGGAGAAAAAAAAGAAATACACAAAAGTTTCAAACAGAAAAAAGAAAAATCCTTGCTGCTTCTGACCTCGGTTCGTGGTACAAACAAGAACAGCAGTGGCCAGAAATCCTCGAAAGTGAGGAGAGCCAAAGTACTCCGAGTACTAGCAGAAGGAAAATTGAAACCAGCAGGCTAGGATGTAATTTTAGTTCTGCCAACATATCTGACTCGGACGCATCTGTTCAATGGTCGGAAGATTCGAATGGTAGTGTAGCGCTTGACCCTGAGAGATGCAATACACCACGTGGAAATTATATAATGAATGCAGACTGCTTACAATCACTTCTCGATAACTCAGCTGTTTGTAAAGACTGTAACAGTTTGTTAAAGATAACGGAGAAAACAGGTTCAAGACAGGGCTGGGGCTCAATGTGGTCATTTCGTTGTTCTAACTCGGCCTGCATTTCCAACGAATTTCGTCCTTTCTTACCGATATCCAAAAAGAGTGGACATGTCTACGAAGTAAACCGTGCCTCAGTTCTTGCTTTTCGAGCTATTGGAAAGGGTAAGGCAGCTGCACAGAAGTTCGCCAGTGTAATGGACCTGCAGTCCCCTGTGTACTCCTGGCCAAACCACACACAACTTTTAGAAGAGAAGGCAAACGAGCTAATGAGGATGAATTGCAAGGAAGCGGTGTGGGAGCTAAAACAATTTTTGCGCGAGGTGGGAAAAGTGCAACAATGTACGGACGAAGAACTGAAACAAAAAGTTGTAGATGCCGGGGTCAGTTTCGATTGTTCATGGAGTAGCAGAGGCTGGTCTGCTAGAGATGGTATTGTTGCTGCAGTGTCGGAAGATACAGGGAAAGTGCTTGACATCACAAACAAAACGAAATCATGTCCTAGTTGCTCTGCCATGGAAGACAAGCGAGCAGAAGGGAAAGTTTCCCGCATACAGTTTTTGGAGTGGTATATTTCACACGAACCACAATGCCGTCTCAATCATGAGGGAAGCTCACAGGTATTTTTTTCTATATTTACTCATTTTATGTGATATACATGTCTATTAACT
This sequence comes from Zoanthus gigantus, assembly GCA_025331005.2. Classification (NCBI taxonomy): domain Eukaryota; kingdom Metazoa; phylum Cnidaria; class Anthozoa; order Zoantharia; family Zoanthidae; genus Zoanthus; species Zoanthus gigantus. The sequence goes on along the minus strand of JAOBBB020239786.1, from coordinate 2,869 downwards.
CATTGTTGATTCACTAATATAGAAAAGAACAAAAACAATTTTCTGTCATGATCATCATTTTTTAACAAAGTAGTCTCATCCAAAATTCTTACTATTAATGATTACAGTAACTTTTCAACGGCAAATGAATTGTTAAAAAACAATAACAACAATAATAATAATAATAATAGTAATAATAACGATAATAATATTAACAAAAATCATACTGTTATTAATAATATTATAACTATTATCATTATCATTGTTCAAATTATATAAATTACTGTTTTTGTTACAGTCCATGGAAGCTACTGGAGTGCTGCAGCTATATGAGAGGTCATTGGATTCCAACCTTCGATATATTCCTTTCATTGGTGATGGCGATAGCAGCGCCTACAACACTGTGTCAACAAAGAAGCCATATGGTCCGAGTGTTTACATTCCCAAGGCCGAGTGTGTGTCCCACGTAACCAAAAGGATGGGGACCAATCTCAGGGCACTTATTCGAGATCATAAGGGTAAACACTAATAGAGATTAATCGCTCAAATTGATCTAGAAGGATAAAAAGTTCTTGAAAGTAAAATTTTTTAAATATCAATTCCTCATCGCCGTAGTATAATTAATTATAAACATCAGAATAATCACTGTTCCGAGAAAGTACAGATTTGTGGGCTGTAACTCACTGTTATGTTCAATTTTTAGATATACCCCATTTTAACTGGAGCGCGTATTTTTCACATTTCAAATCAAATAACTATAAAATTTAAAACAGAAAAATAAGCAGTTAATTGGGTTTAAAATATTTTTATACCAGCACTAAATTCCCCCCTTTATATTACTATGCAGGTAAAAAACTCGAAGATGGCAAAGGTTTAGGCGGAAGGGGTCGACTGACCATTTCACGAATAGATGCAATGCAGAGCTTCTATGGTTTGGCAATTCGTGAAAACAAAGGCGATTCCAAGGCAATGTCACAAGCTACGAAAGCTATACTGCATCACTACGCAAGTACACGAGAAAAACCACAGCATCAATTTTGCCCCGTTGGTGATAAATCGTGGTGCAGTTATCAAAGGGATGCAGCCACTGGTGAAAAAACTCATCAGCCGATCAAAGATCCTCTTCCACCTGCAGTAGTTAAAACTATAAAGCCAGTGTTTGATCGCTTAGGTGATAAAAAATTTTTGGCTGGGTGTGAGAGGTGTGCCACACAAAATGCAAATGAGTCTTTACACCATGTCGTGTGGGGCTTTGCTCCGAAAGATCAATATACATCTGCCTCCGAGAACAACCTGGCTGCTGGTCTGGGCGTACTTGTTTTTAACAGTGGTGTGGCAACTTCCTACTCACGCCTGGCTGACGAGATTGGGCTTTCCGTCACTCCGAACATGGAACGTGCTTGGGAAAGAATTGACAGCGAACGCATTTACGGAGCAGAATATAAGGACTTGGAACGCGTCAAAACACAAAGAAAGAGGCGAAAGAGAAAGTTAGCAAATAAAGCCGATGCTTTTCAGCATGAAGAGAAGGGGCTGCAGTACAAATCCCAAGGCTTTTATCCTTCGCCTCGCACAAAAGGGAATGGAAAAAAGAAAACGGAAACCAAGGGAAAACTAAATACCAGAGGGAAAGCAAGGGTGACAACGAAAAACAAGTCACATTAGCCTTACACTACATTGCGTTGTGATAGAACTGAAGTAGAATATTTGCTTTGAAACAAACATTTCTAGTATCAGTATTCGTTCAAGAACATTAATGATATAACATTAAAAATACATTTTTTTCTCATTTCAAGCAGCTCATTAAAAAAGAAAAAAATGTTAAAACTAATTTAAGCCTAACACCGGAGAAAAATTAAGAGCAAGCCTAAAAATTAAAATGATAACTTTATTCACACTCAAAAATTACTATTTGTATACATTACTGATTTTTACTTGCAACAGTGCAAACCGATTTTTATCTTTTTTCGAGTAACCTAGCGGGTATATAAACAGATATTGCAAAAGTCTTTTCACATTTTGTCGTACAACAGAGGCTTTAGGTTCAGTTACAGTTATAGCGTAAAGAAGTATAATACAAAACACAAGACTGTATTTGCAGTTTTATTTCATTTGTGTCTCATTTACACCAATTTGAGGAATTTCCATTGCGTCGCAGAAATCTTCTAGTGTAACTTTATGTGCATCCTGATGAAAGAAAAAATCTCTTATTATTAAAGTTGTAATTTTAAGAACCATTTGTTGTAATAGTTAAAATTTGGATGTTCAAGTCATAATTTAGTACTACAGACTGAAATATCAAGTCAATCTCATCGCAGTGCTCAGTTTTACATGAAAAGCTAGAACTTGTGAGAAAATCTTGTCACTTATTACTGTTAGTATTAGCATTAAAACGGTAAGTCATGCAACAAAAATTATGGCCAAAGCTTTTTTTTTCATCTAGAAATTGAAGGGTTTATGGGGTTAACAAAAGAAATTGAATAATTTTTCATAGAAACTAGCTCTTACCTCGCGTATTTCTCCTTTTATGTCACCCGGTGCAACACTTCTTATATATTCAAGGACACACGGCGGAAATGCATATTCTGAATTTTCTGGACCAATTTCCTTTTTCTACAAAAAGAGAAAGAAAGACTGTAACAACACAATAAATTTGAGAAATTTAAAATTGGTTTGTTACATATCAGTCATAAATCAATTTCACTTTCTATTTGTTTCCTATGAGTATGATGTTCTTACCAGCAATGCGTGGGCCCAGACACAGTAATGGTAGTAACGGACCATGCGAGGTGGCTTTTGTGTTCGTTTTATTCGGTCTTCTACACTTTCCTTCAAAGACTTTGCAAATTCAGCTCCATTGTATCTGTTGCGAAAATGGAAAGCGAAGACA
>JAOBBB020239704.1:0-11321 GCA_025331005.2 Zoanthus gigantus | reverse complement strand
AACCTAGGACGAGCGAAGCGTGTCATCCATTTAAGGTTAAAAACAGGTTTATCTAACTCTTTGAAAAGTTAATAACATATATATATATATTAAATTATATATGTATTCAAACGCATAAAACAAAGCAAACAACAAACCGTAATTATGTCCCAAATAAGCATCCCCTCCACACACCCCTTAAAATTTATTCGACCTCCCTCCCTGTACATTAATTTTGCACGTTTGCGTAGGCTTAAAATGTTACAACATTTTTTGCATTATTTCCTTCGATGGCAAGATTGAAGCCAAAGTTGAAGATTTTTTAGTATTCATGGTCATTATGATTTAGAGTTAAGCTATAATGTGTCAGGTAGCGGCCCCAACTCTATGCATTAGGTTTTCTCATTCGAACTTTCAGTGTAAAACATTACAACATACATGCTTTGGAGAGTTACATCCCCCCGGCCGCGGCTCTGCTGAGATTTGAAAACTTATGCGACTTTCTTGTTAAATTTACCCGGCATGTGAACTATTGACATTGGTCCCTGACTGCTGTTTCCTTGATTGAATTTAAAGCCAACTCAGCTTTCCATCCTTCCGCGAGGTTGGTAAATGGGTGCTGCAGTGTCTGCTGGGAGCTAACCTGCAATGGATTAGTGTCCCGTCCAGGGGGAGTCTATCAGAGACTCTTTAAAAATATTCGCTTAACTGAACGACTGAAGGTAAACGCTGGCTCCATGGGCCACTTAAATACACTTGGCTCGTAAAAGATTTGTAAAAATTAGATCGAAAATTAAACCAAATATTTTCGGATAAATTGGATAACAAGTGTTTGCCTACCTGTTTGAAATAAGACTGTCAGTAAACTTAAAATAAGAAGATGGAATAAAAAATATGTTCGTGTTGTGACTAGTTCATTAATCATTTTTAACTTCATCTCACATTCACAAACAAATGTTGTGATAAGGTCTTGGAAAATTACTTCGGATATGAATTAAAAGAACTTATCCACATTGCATAAGAGTTTTACCAAAACATCTCTGTTTAATTCATCAAAAAGCCTGACGTTTTTTATGATTATATACCAGAGTTCTGCTTTTCAGTATGAATGACGTGGAAGAACTCCAAGTAAAGCAAAAACCATTATGAGCTTCGTAAGTGTAAACAAGTTGCAGTGAACTAAAAAATTGGAGTATTCATTGTAAAAACATCTGTCAACCGTCATGGTACTTAATTGAACTGTTCATCTTAAAGTTTTAAAACACAAACGCTGGCATATCATCGATCACTGTCAATCGTAAAAATAGAAGTGCATGCAGTGGTTTTCCTCACAAGATGGTTTTGTTTTTTATACAGCTGTTTACCTAAAGAAGAAAGTTTGCTTAAAAATGTTTACTAACTGTCCTTAATTCGTTTCGAAAGGCTTAAGCAAAGCAGTCAGAAAATTGTACGAAAATAATTAACCAGTTTTAGAGTTTTTATCAGGAACAGTTAATAAGCAAAACCTGAGCAAAAACAAAAGCCTAAAATTGCAATTCACTTCTTTATTGACGCTTTCTGAACAATTTTTTTATGAAAAAAACATGGATGGAAGATTGATTTTAAAACTCATATCATGTACTTCTTCAAAGGTTTTTAGGAGAAAAAGAAATTACATAATAAACTGTAGTTAATATCTATGAAAATATGTAGCTGGTTAGAAACAGTATATTATGACTATTTTATAATCCACGGCGTTGTCTCACCTCTTGCTACAAAACACAAACAGAGAACTCTCAGGTATCTGGTAAGTTTCATCTGGTTAACTTTTGTTCGATTTCTTAGTCCAAAGACTTGAAATAAATTGACTTTTTTCAACGTTTTCAGCTTCACTGAAATCTTGCTTTCAAGGAAGGCCCAAGGTAGTTTAGCGTCAAGTGAGAAACAAATTTCTTTTCCGAAAACAGATGTCGTCTTTAACTGAACATAATACATACACATATTAAAAATAACCTTGATTGTTATCTGGTTTCTGCAAACACTCTGACCTTAAATAGTTTGAATGCCCTTAGAGAACAAGTTTTAGTGTATAATAAAAGGAAAGATTTGCACAGATTGATTTTTTGAAAAAAATTAATTACAACTTTCCCTAGTAAGTTTTGAATGTCTTTCACAAAATTAAGACACATTATCAAGATTTCTGTCACAATATATACAAATACACGATCATTGGTCGGAAGCAAATTATAACAGAATAAAGGAAAATTGAAAGAGCACAGATTGTTCGTAATAATATGTTTTGTTCAATGTTACAGATTGATGAGTGCATAGACCATAGTATATATACTGCTGGTAAGACTTTCAGTCGGAAAGTTCAAATGAAAAATGAATATTGTTAGTATTTTAATTTATTACTATTTTAAATATTTCTTTGTACTACCAAAATCCTACAAATAAAATTGAAGAAAATCTGTTTACTGCGACTTAATCCGGTTCGGTCCGTTCAGAAAAACATATATTTCGTCGGTCGATCGCTGACAACATCTGCCCAGGATGAGGGCCCTTCGGAAATTACTTTTCTTATATATGGATTCATTTTAGAAAGTTTCAGTTCTTATAATTATAATAAAGATGCTTTACTTTTGTGCATTCGGGATACGTACGTAACCAATTTGCAAAATTATTCATTTTTGCAAAAGAAAATTAAATATTGCAGTCGTCATTTGCTTTCAAGTTTTTCAGTTCTTAGGCCAAAATTATTGTTACTAGCGACATCACAGAATAAGGCGGATTTTGATGTAATTCATTTTCGAAAGTTTTAGGGGAAGATGTGAAAATTAAGTCTGTGTAACGTTTGTGTTGCAAAACATGTATTAGCAAGTTATTTAGCAATGAAGTTTTATTTTGCAGTGTTTGTTTTTTTAATAAGTGAGTACATTTAAGTATTGTCCTTTCCTTTATAATCTTTTGAATTATTGGGTTATGATTCACTTGTACGGGAAATGGCTGCCTTTTTAAGAAAAAAAAAAGCCTTAGTTTTATCTGACTAATTTTATAGTAATTTATAAATGTGCTGCGAAGAAACCGGTCTCCGTGTAACTTCATAACTAACTCAATTACTGAGTATAGATTTTACAATTAAACAATGCTCATAAAGATCTTTATTTTGGAAGTTTTTGTTTTCACTTTACATTTGCACGCACTAATAACCTATTTATACTATCTTTTAAAGATCCTTTTACATTCACACTTATGATGGCGTATGTAACGCCGAAACATGTCTGTTAATAATTTTCAAGATTAAAAGTTGTCGTCCTTACTCTGAGAATATAGTTCAAACCTTGGCAAACAGCTAGGAGGGCATACCTACACCCTCCCCCTGAAAAACTTGCACTTCAAAACTGCCCCTCTGATGAAAAGTGCTACCTCCGGCCCTGTATTCGGTCATCCGCTATCGTTACCGATAGTATAGGCTGGGTTTCTCTGTTTCTAAATAATCATTTATTGATTTAAGTGAACTGTGAGAAGTTCAACTGACATTTCTTCATTTTCAGCTTGTACATAAGTGCCAAACGTCTACATATATTTTATAAAAAATAACAGCCGAGATTTTCTCTTTGCCTTCATGGTTCAGAGGGGAACCATTGGGAGAATTCGAGAGCAGATCAATGAAAACCCGAGACACAGTCGAGGGTTTCCACCCACTCGAGAATCACAACCTTTGCCGAAGTTTTCACCAGTCCATAAAGACACGGAAATCATTTTTTATTTCTTTAATACAATTATTTTTTTCCGAGTTAACAATGAGAAATACGAAATACGAAACGCGTATATATATATATATATATAGTCTTATTTCTTTCTTGAATTAAACTGTAAATTTTCTGAACTTGGAGACAGCCAATCATATCATTTACGTCACTTTCGTGCTTCATAGTGGTATGAAAACACACTAGTTGACCAATCGAAACGCACATGCTATCCAATGCAAATTATTTTATAAACGTACTTCATGAATAGCTTTTAAACAAAACTGCTCCTACTAAGATTGTGTCATTGTATTATATTATTTGTAAACAGCATAGCGCAAAAGTTTCATTCAATACTGAGGAAGGCAGAGGTTTCTGCCAAAACATGTCTGAAAAATTTGAACTGAAGTGCTTCGTTCACTAATTGAGCTTTTTATATGGCTGCTATACAATCGCCCTTTAGTGAAAACGTTAACTACAGCGAAACCTCAATAAAGTGCCAGCAGGGGACTGAACAATTTCGTTCTTTATATCGAGGTTCTGTCCCATATATTTTACTGTAAGTTTTTCGGGGCTGAAAAATTAATTCCGTTGTATAGAGGACTTCGTTAAATCGAGGTTTCACTGCAGTGAAATTCGTCGTCGACTACATGAACCACGTGGTTTAATTAACTCTAGGTTGAAAAGTTTGATCATCGCCGTAGCAGGATATCACAAAGCTGACGTTTAATTGCTTTGACGAAGAGCCGAGTTAACGCTTGAAACGTCAATGTGCTTTCCTTACCGTTTGACACCGATGAAACTTTTCAACCGGCTAGAGTTGATTAAACTACGTATCTCTTATCTGATTATATCACGGGGGGAGAGAGAAGTGGTTTGACCACATGTTGTTAATAGTAGGATCAAAAGGTTGGTAATTTATAAGCTGTTTTGTTAAGTTTTGGGTTACATATTTTAGTAATATGGTTTAATTCCCCGCGAGAGGAGCCACATGCACAATATATTGTGCTGGGCCGTTGAAGTTGGATAGGATTGGTTTAAGTTTGATTCTTAAACCCTGTTTGTGAAGAAATTTCAGCCTAGGCTAATGAATTAACTCGAAGAAGAAGAAAATAAATAAATTAAGTAAACATGACCTTTATCGATTATTAACATTAAAGCGACGATATTAAATCATGACGTGCGAGTACTTGTTTAAGACAGAGGATTCTATTCACAAGTCTGTACGAACATATACGCAACAAATGCCCTCGCTCTCCTGGGAGTCCTTGTAGCTCAGTGGATAGTGCGTCCGCCGTGTTCGGGAGGTCGTGGGTTTAAATCCCGTTATGGGCTCGGAATTTTTTCTGAGTATTATTGGTTTATTTGTAAAAGAAAGAAGAGAAGTTAGAAAATTAAAGCGAAACCGCCGACTATATATACTGAGTCCATTTTTCCGTTGGCAAACAAGGAATACGAAATATTTTACATTTCATGCATGATGTTTCGAGTCAAATCCAAGTTTGTATTTCAGTCCAAATTCGCATGCAGTCTTATCTGGAACTAGATAAAAACTGAGTGATTCAGTATGTGTCCAATAATAATGATATACTAATTTATATAGCGCATATATAAATGTTCAAATGCGCTTTACAATAAGCAAGCACAAACTCTTCAGTAGATCGTTAGCTACAGCGGCTCACAGACATTTACATATTAAGAATGCTCTCAGTAGATTAAACAGACCACACAACGACAAGATCACTACCCCACTCTTTACGATAGATGCCTATTGGGTCTTTCAAGTCCCACAACATATGGGGTCGAGAGATTTGGCCTACGGTTTATGACGTCCATATTCGATAAGACTCGAAAGTCTGACCATTTCAGTACAGATGTTAGGACAAAGGCAGCACCTTCTCCTCAATTATTTTAAGACCCTGATTGTTGGTCCGGCCGGGAATCGATCCCAAGCCTCCCGCACGGTAGACGGGCACCTTACCAACTCGGCTAACCAGGCGGTGTCAAAATCTCGTGGAGCTCAGTGCATGTTTATGATGAAACTAGTGTAACAGGGCACTAGCTCCACTTTTACCTTCTTTAATTCAATTTTTTAATTGGCTTTTTTGGCCTCTTTCCTGGCCTCGGCAAAGTCGGCGTGGCCGAACTGCGGCCAGCACAGAGAGGACCAACTTACTCCTACAACAACGGTAGTAAAAAGAGGCAAAACTGATGGGCGCGTTTTACCATATCAATTGCAAACAATAACCACAACACAATGGGTCACTGAGTGATCAAAACAGAAGATCTAAACAAGAATTGACTTGCTACGTGACACTAGTTACTTGTACAAGATAACTATTGCTAAGTGTTTTCGTAAAAAAGATTTTACTACGTGATTATATACTAACGTAGTTTATGACAGAGATTTCAAATACAAAGTATTTTGTAATTAGGAACAGCTAAAACAGTTTATTTACCTTCAGTCTTAATTCGAATGTATATACTTCAGTGACGTTTCATCTACAGGTTCGGAACATTGTTTTCGTAAAAACACTCTTAATGAAGTGTAGTATTACTTTTTTGTCTTTTACAGCAATGCAATTTGTTATTTTTCATTCACCATTATTGTTTTATGAAAGCCCAATTAAAAGTTATTGCGCGCTTAAAGAAGTATTGTGCTTGTTGTAATTCTAATTAAATTTAATTAAAAGAATTACAATTTCATAATCAGGAAAATGTTAGATGTTAATTGTTCATCTTAAGAAGTATATTTTTATTTTTCCTTCTTTTTTCATTTGATCACTTTTTCTGTCCTTTAATACTTCTTCTTCCTCTTTATATCTTCCTACACTTTTTCTTTAACGACTTCTTTTTTTCTCTCCTTGTTGTTTCTTCTTGTTCTTATTTGTATCTGTTTGCAATTCTTATTGTTGTTATCAATTTGTTGATTTTTTGTACTTATTTCATTGTTTTTGTATTTATAGCTGTATTTTTTTCTAGATGAGTGGTATTAATCTTCCACCTATTCATGCTAAAATGTGATTGCATCCCCATTCATTTTTATGCATGTCTAGAGTCGTCCGACCGACCCAAAAGTTTTGAAATTTCAAATTTTTATAAGGTTATGTAAATTATTTTATTTTATGTCCCAAGTAACTCATAGTTAATGTACGCAACATGTCCAAATAAAGAAAGAGTGCATTAGTATTATCGCGCACTAATCTCGCAGCTCTGCGAGAGTGGAAAGTGAACGTACGAGAACCAGTTGTTTTATGTTTCAACTCAACATTTACTCTACAATGCAGTAAATTTTCAATAATTAAAAAAACACTATACGTTAAAATATAGAAATAATAATAATATCGTAACTGATATGCGAACAAACTATATATAACAGACTCAATTTTTTTTACCTTTTATTTTATCCAATTAACCGACCCTATATTTTGGTTCAAAAACGACTGTGAACATAAAAATAAGTGGAGGTAGCCTAAGAAAGATTTGCTTTTGCAATTTGGCTTAATTAGTGGTAAGTTCCGTTACTGAACTTACTTGTAGTCAAGGCCAATACAATTTACACAGCGATGTGTTCATCGAGATCTTATCTTTGAAAACAGATTGGTAGTTTTTGACTCGATGCTTTGTTGTATTTTATTTGACTGGTTAACGCAACTCTGTTAAAGAATGTTTCTTGCTTTGATGCGTTTCTAGGTAACAAGTTAATCCTCTGAGTATGTTACTTTAGTTTTCTGACTGCTGTTCAGTAACTTGTATCCAGGATTGAGACAATTTTCCAAGATTAAAATCATGGTGCAGGTTATTCAAACTCAGTTGCTAGTAACCCAGTTGCTGGCAAACTCAATCACAATGAACGTTATACTTTTTAGAGTGACAGATAGAAGCACTGATTATTTTTATTATCTGTAGCTTAGTTGGTAGGAATGGTTCACTGGTATTACAGAGATCACAGGCTCGACTCCCGAGTAGGTCTGAAAATGTATCTTGTTTTGAGGCTTCTCTTTCGAAATTGCTTTAACCATGTACATAACCGCGACTATCATTCATAACGTCATTTTTACACTGCGGTACAAACTCAGTCTCAGTAATAATAACCGCGACGATCATTCATAACGTCATTTTTACACCGCGGTACAAACTCAGTCTCAATAATCATAACCGCGGCTAAAATTCATAATATTTATGCCATGGTACGAACCAAGTCTTGAGTAATCATAACCATTCAGTATCTTTTACAACAAGCGCTTTTAAAAGCGCTTTTAAAAATTGTATCTTTTGTCCCAAAAGTTAATTGATCAGATTCTTTTGTCCTACAGGGCAAGATGTAAATATTCTCGAAGGAGCCTTAGGCCGTCATCACAGTTAAGGGTTTTTTTTTTTTTGAAATGTTGATTTTCCCACGCGTCCAGGATTCTTAAATTCTTTTGTTCCAATTCTGCCGTGTGTGGAGAATCATAACTGATTCCCAAGCGATCTCACGCTCACTTTTGACATTGTAATCGGCCAAAGCAGATTTCTTGACATCTTTCTTTTTGACTGCTTTTTGGTGTTCACCCAACTCTTATACTGGCGTTTTGTTCCCCCACGTAATTTGTGTTGCAGTTGGCGCACGGGATTGAATATATCGGTGCCCTGATCTGGTCTTTCGGTATTAGATCTTTAGTTTTGGGAAACCGACTGATGTTGCCGATCGTTGTGTGTGGTTTAAGAGCCACATCTATCCCAAAACTGCCCAAAACTCTCTTAATGGGCTCAGAAGTGCCCTGGATATATGGTAGTGTACAAAAGCTGCTAGATTTATCTGACTGTTGGAATCGTGCAGTGGTTGTCTTTCGTTTAGTAGCGTCAAAAATAAAACGTTTCGGGTAATCATTCAATGAAAAAAAAAAAACAGAAAGAGTGGGAGTTAACAGGGGCGTAGCCAGGGGGGGTTCCAGGGGTTCCGGAACTCCCCTCCCCCCTCCCAAACCTCGCCAATATTCTTGCCGGTCAATAAAACTTCAAATTTCTAAGGTGGACGATTCTCTAACATGCACATTTTAGTCTTTAAAGCAATAAATCATTGAAAAAAAGTTTTTTTGCCTCCTTCCATCGCTTTTTAACTTGAAGGCGGAATCGAAGGAAGCGATCCTTCACTGTATCAATTTTTAGAGCGACCTCACCGCGATATTTATCACTGACCAAACAGCTTTTGGTGATTTGGAACCACGCCTCTTAAAAATGCTGGCCAGGCCCTTGGTTAAACTTCATCATTGAAATTCTTTGTGTAAGGTTTAACTTTCAAATGATAAGAGTTTCCTATTTTTGCTATTATTTTAAGAAGTTTACTATTATTTTGCTAATTGAAACTCAATCACAATGAACGTTATACTTTTTAGAGTGACAGATAGAAACACTGATTATGGCCTGTTCCCAACTTGAATTGAAACAAAAAGTTTTGAAAGAGAACACTCGAGCTTAAACGAAGATTGCTTTAGACTTTCAAAGCGGTATAATTTAAAGTAACTTATTGAATTAACTTCATTAACAAACACAATGAAAAAAATCAGAGCATAAAGAGAAATACCTTTATTTTAGGCACTAATAAATGTTGCCATTTACATGCAAATTGCACTTTTTGTAAAAAAAAAAAATTCATTCGAAATAATGAGAGAATGTCACTCCTACACTAAAAAATTGACAAGTGCCACGTCTACTTCTGAAGCAAACTTACTAATAGAAACTTTAGGATGATTGTGTTGAAAATAGCAAGCAATCTGTTTGAAAAAAGAAAAACCACCTTTTCTGTTGCTTTAAATCAAAATTGAAGTTTAAAAGTCCGTTCAACTAAAAGTCTTGGAATTACTGCATACAGGTTGCTAATAAGAACCTACTTTGTAATTCCGTACGTACCAAAACTTCTTCTCAAAATTTTGGCTGGAGCATGCTTCTTCAAGTTACATTTATTCTATTTGTGCTTGTTCATCATAGCTTGTCCATCGGTAAGGTTTTTATAGTTTACGTTGTGTTTATTCTATTTCTTATTTTTGAAAATGTTAATTAAAGTATATAACAATCTCGAGTAATACTTGAAGTAATCTGACAACCATGCTTGCATATTATTATCTTTACAACAGAAATCTATTACTTTAAAACTTTAGAACTCCAGCTAACCGGCTTAAAAGTCCAATTCTGATAAACACTGAAAATTCAAACTTTACCAAAAATTATATTTGACAAAGACTATAACTTTGGGTACTGATTTTTGACATTTCGGAAAGGACCTATATTTATTATTCGGTATGCGAGCTTGGGAAAAAAAAATCTTCTCTAAGCCAGATTTACCTAGCACGTTCTTCAAATAAGTGTTTTACCTAAGCAATTGTTATTTGTGTTTTTACCCAAAGTAATTTTGAAGCAATCTTATATGTTGATCAATATACTTATAAAATGGACAAAAAACATTATCTGCTTTAACCGATAAACGCAAAGTTTGAATGTAATCTGGTGTTATCGAGTTGTGTTGTACATATAGACAACAATGCGTTGAATTTTCTTTATGTTGTTTTTATCCTAACAACTTTTCTTTACTTAGTAATACCAGCTTTACTAATCAAACAAAGCAGGTTTTTTGTTTCAAGTATGTAATGATTTACCTATATATAGTAACTGAGTCATTTCGCTAATCTTACAAAACAAGGTTTTGACCCTCCGTTTTTGTGAGGCTTTGTCACTGACCAAACTGTACGAACAGCTAAAAACGAGCTCAACCAAACAAAAAACAATCTTTCGCGATAAAGAAGAGAAGAATTTTATTTGGAACAATAAAAAAAATTGACAGTGTTGAGTACTATTAACTCTGTTCGAGGTCAATTTAACCATTCACATACCTCGATGCTATTTCTTTCCAACTTTGAATCTTGTAATACCAAAATAATAAAATACTTTCAATTGATGTGTAACGACATTTTCATTTTCACAACGAGGAAAAGTAAAAAAATTGACAATGCTGGCGTTTTGGACATTACTCTTTTGTCGAAATGAAGGACTAACGTTCTAAACGTCAGTGTTAATTTTTTATTTCACGGTATAAAACTTAAAAACAATAAGTGTTTATTTCTTTACACACAACGCGACACAGTTGAAAATCCTCATCACATTTGTCTTTCAATTTTCATTTACCTTTTCACAAAAATATGATCTAGAAACTACCAGTAGGATGCAATAGAAAACAAAACGTTATTTAATCAGTGTTTAATTGAGAGTTGGTAAAAGGCTTAGTCTCGTGAGTTGTTAGATTTTAAAACAACAATCTACTTTGGATGATAGGAAAACTCGATACAACTCAAGATTTATAACATCGTTGGTCAGTGTACTATAGAGTACCGAAGTGATGACGTCACAAAAATTTGATTTTTGAAATCACTAATTTGGTTGTAATATTCAGAAAGATGAAGATCAAAAATGCCTCCATGCTGAAATTTAGTATTTTGCCACCAATCAGTGATGACATAATGCCACGGTTATGCTCTGATGACCCCAAACAAATCCTTTTTAAATTGAAAACTAACTAGCGGTAAACTAGTTTAAGCTGCGTCGGTGTTTCTAAAGAAACAATTTAGTAATAAAAATGTA